>SSNR01000009.1:1552606-1653628 GCA_006937965.1 Callopanchax toddi | reverse complement strand
GGGGGGGGGGGGGGGGGGGGGGGGGGGGGGGGGGGGTACTCTGAAGCGCTCCACTAACCCATTTCTCCACCGCGCTGCAGCGCGCCGTGGATGTTGAACTCCAATGTCAATGTCGCCCTGTGCGCACGCACACTCTCTAGACACACGCGCGCGCGCTGTTTCACACAGAGGTACTCATTGACCCACAGGTTAACACCACCTAAGCGTTTCCTTAGAGTTAAACCCGACCAGAAATCAGAAAAGGCGCTTTTTTGTGTGTTTCCAGTCAATGATATTTTAACAGTTTTAAATATGGATCTTTTCACTATTTAACATTGTTGCTCCATCAAGTTGAATTCGCTCTCATTTTAATTTAAAGTTCCTAAATGAAACTTGTCCTGGTGCCATCTGACTGATATGAAACAAGGACCTTATTCTGTTTTATCCTCGAGAGGTTTGGTTCAGAGAGCTTTCACTCACCAACTTTTACTGGACAGTGTGTCAAAGTTAACCAGCTTGAAAAATATAAACACTTTATTTTAACTTGAACTCAACAACATGCAGTAAGATCATGATGTGTAATTGATCAGTTACATTTCAAAGGGCAGATAACTAAATAAATATATTAACCAAATATTAAAAATAAATGAAGTTTAAATCTATCTATCTATCTATCTATCTATCTATCTATCTATCTATCTATCTATCTATCTATCTATCTATCTATCTATCTATCTATCTATCTATCTATCTATCTATCTATCATCTTTTGTGTTTTATTATCACATGAAGCGATCTGCTATAGCTTCAAGCCATCAAACCCTGAGCAAGTAAAACCATGAGAAGTCCAACCCCTCACCCCCACCCCTCCTCACCCACCTCTCTCCTTCTTTCTCTGTAATCCCATGACAAACTCTTCTGTCATCCACCTTGTATTTTATCTACGTCCTAATGGGTCTTGCGTCCACTCTCGTGCATGGGAGGCTTTGAGAGGTGGGGGGGCATACCAAAAGCTCCTGCTTTCACTTTATAGCCGTGGTTGGCAGAAGAGGCCCCCGAAGCGTCTCCCTCACCCCTCTTTCAGCATGTCTCTTCCTCATTCTCCCACTCCCTCATCTCTTTCTCTCTCCCTCCCTCCCTCTATCTCTCTCTCTCTATCTCTATCTTCCTCTCTCCCTCTGCACGCCCCAAAGGGTTTTGTCAGATAGAATTAAATCAGTGTGGGCTGTGCGGCCCCCGCTCCCAACTTGTGTGTGTGTGTGTGTGTGTGTGTGTGTGTGTGTGTGTGTGTGTGTGTGTGTGTGTGTGTGTGTGTGTGTGTGTGTGTGTGTCGGCTGCCCTGTGTGTGTGTCGGCTGCCCTTACACAGAAATGTGCTCACAACCAAGGTTATAAAAAATAGAGGCCTCTCATGAGCCGTGGTAATTAACATTTAACAAAAGCTACAACTCCTGAAGCCCTGACCGAAGATGATGTCACTACATCGCCCGGCGTGGAACAGCCAGAAAAATAACACACACAATATTATCATAAGGACCTTTTCAGCTTCTCGGGAAATGGAGCATTGTATTTTTTTCTGAGAAGGTCTTTACAACATATTTTGATAAGAATGGACAATAAGTTCAAGTGACACAATCTTTCATTTAAAACTTTTATCTACATAATCAGCTATTTTCAAGCAGCTTTTTCAATTAGCCATAATAATATGAAGTCAGGACCTGAACAGATATTTCTGCTGAGTGGAAGATGAGTGTTTGTATAACAGGAGCAGACATGATCGACTTTGTAAACTTGTATTATGCATGTCTCATTCTCCGAGTGATCCCTGCATCAGGATTCATTAGTTCATGTGCGTGTAAGCCTTGTATTACTATTAAAAGCCTAAAAGGGCTTTGCAGCCCTTTATTCTGTGGGGTCAGACAGGTCAACAACGAAGGGAGCGCTGGGGTAGGAAGAACCTGTCGTCTGATCTGTGCGACTGATTTATGTCAATCAGAATTTCTCTGACTCTTTTATTGTTGTGGAATTTGTGATGGAACTAGAAAGAAGGAAAATAGAAGAGTTCCTACAATAAGACTTTCTACACACAAGAAATGAAAGTAACCATGAGCTCCTGACAGCTCATTGGTGTTGAATCAATTTAGATTTTTTTTAATAAGAGACATTTTGTTCTCACATAGAAAAAATGCAACCAAAACTAAGAGCATCAAAACACACGCAGACACAAAAAGCTGCCATCCTACGCATGACGGCCTCATGCCAATAGAATTAGTCCCACCCTGCTTTGCTTTGGAGGCTTGTGTGAGCATTGATTGGTCCGGCTCGAAAGCATCAGGATCAATTTTTTTAGTCAAATCCAACGGAAGCCGTCTGTGCAGATAAATCTATGGGACATAACTTGGATAACTTTAAATTACATTTAAAGCAACATTTGAGCTATAACAGTTTTAAATGTATTAAGTATGTTTATTGTTGTGATGAATGTGTTTAAACTATATTTAATAGCTGTGGTCTTTTGTATGCAAAGGGAGGTAGTGTGATAAGATGTAATTGTTCACAGTCATTTATCCTTGTGCTTTCTTACAACTACAATAACTCATACGGTATGAACTGAAACCTTTATTAATGAAGCTGTGAAATTAGAGACCCGTTGATTCATCAGTCAGAGAATGAGTTATTGAGTTGTTATTTTAAGCAAATCATTGTTTTTGTTATCCAGGCAGTTATTACACACATCATGGGCTCCTGGCCTGAGCGCCTCTGGCTGGCAGCACTCGTCTCTGTTTGTGGTCAGTTTTCCAGTCTGGGACTTTTGTTTGTCTTGTTTATTGTTTTTTTTTTTTTTGTGCTGACTAATGGCTCAGTGTTATGTAAGAAGAGAGGAGAGATTACCCCAAGCACCATGCAGGCCACAATGTTAATCCCTCAACTCAGCTACTGACTGAGGTACCACCAGAGTGCTGCAGCAACACACTCACACACACACTCACACACACACACACTCTGCCTCAGACACCTGCCTTCAGATACCTACAGTCTACTCCTCACTCAGTGTGTGAGTCTGACCTTTTGCGAGGCGCCTGTTAGAAACACGCTGCCTGTGTGTGGCCTGGACGGTACTTCTATGGTCCCACTGAGTCGCTATCACAGCCCGTGTTTGTCTAGCATGAGCTCAGCATGCACCCCGTGTTGGTTTTATCCCTCTGCGGCTGTGTAAGGGAGTCTAAGCAAACAGTGTCTTTTTTTTTTAACTTGAATATAATTTTTTTTTCTTTAAATCTTAATACACTCAAAGCAAAAACTATACGCCACGCTTCGGTTTGTGTCTCCACTTTCTCTTCGCCTGGAGGAATTTGAGCCTAAACCACAATAAACTCAAAATCTGCCTTGAAGTCACACAGTCTGCTGACAGCTTCTTCTGTTTTTGTCAGTTTTACTCATCCATAAAAGCAGCGTGTCTCCACGGACACACAATCATATTCAATATTCACATCTCCCTCTGATTTAGACTGAAATAAAAACCAGGGTATATAGGGTGGTGGTGCTTATTGAGCACAGAAAATAAAGTAAAATACAGAAAATCAGGACCGGTTATTGGAGGAAAGTTTTAAAAATACAAATTATGGCAATACTAATATTTACAATATAATAGTGAACGATTGTTTAAGATCATATGTTAATATGAACTGATAATTAGTCATGTTTTTTTGGTTTTGGGGGAGAAGAGAGTGCAGGGTTTATTGTTTTCAGCTCAGAGAATTTGTTCACTTGCATTTCAACAGTAAGAGTCAGGTTGCAACAGTAACAGGGATCAAGGCAAAGCTGAATTACTGGTAATCAAAGAAAACCTTACTGACTCTTATTTACTAATTAAGAAACCTTGAATTACTTTCATTTGTAAAAAAAAAAAAAATATCAACAATGTAAATAATGACCGATTCTGATCTATAATTGGCTGATTTGAGAATCTCTGAGCTTCAAGAGAAACAAATTAATCAGGTGGACAAACAGGAAGCAGAAAGGGGGGAATGTCAGTGAGGGAATGAGTGAGTTAAGAAAAGAGAGAGATTTAAGTGTTACATAATAGCACAGCCATGGATGTGTGCGCGTGTTTGCTTGAGAAAGAGTGTCCCTATGCAAAGCAATAGGAGAGGGGGGTGGCCAAAACAAAACAGCTCATTTGTGTTTACCTGCATGCACGCCGGCACACGCGCATAAAGATGCAAACTAACGTGTCCTCAGATTGCACCTCCACACTGAAGCTACTCTGAGCAATGGATAACATAACAGCTGCATCCAAAGTCCACACTCGTAAACCGCATATTAGACTTTAGCTGCAAGGAGATTAGTCTTTGAACGTGTGTGACTGTGTAACAATTACACCACCTATTTCTACATATTCACTTCCAGATATGTAAAGAAGCATCTTCATTGGACTAAGAACAAGTTAAGCTGTATAAAACTACTTTCTACTTATTTTATTAAATCTTTTACCAATAGAAACATTTTATTAAGGAACAAAATAAAAGTCAGCACTTGTGCACCAACAATAAGAAATGACCTCCCTAGAATAACACAGAAGGTATGTAATTAATGAGGAGATTCTTTCTAGTTGAGTGGCGTAGCTCCAGTGAATGTCTTTTCTCTGTGAAGGTGTTCTACGCTCGCAGGTGAATAACACACACCGTCTACAGTAAGCCTTTAATTTGACTTAACCTACAGCAGCATCTTTTCTTAATGACGAAGATTAGACTGTTTTAGTGCTAGTAATCTCATTGAAGGAACTCATCCTTCCTTTCTCTCCCCTTTCTGAGATGCATCTTCTAAATCTGAGTGTGTGTGTGTTCAATGTGTGTTGACAGTAGGTCCAATGCAGTTAGGAAACCAAAGTCTGATTTTGCTCCCTCGTTTTAGGTTTAACATTCATAAGACATTCTGTTAAATCTTCCCACTGGAGAAGGAGAGCATAGGTGAGGAGCGGAGCAGGCCGAGCCGAGCCAAACCCTGTGATAGTCTTTGTGATCAATTTGCCTCTGTGAGAGATGCCCCTGGGGCCACTTTGGGGAGAACCTTGTTAGGCTGAGTTAAATTGTTGCCCGAGGCGAGCTATTAGCAGCCATCCCTGAGAGAGAGGACGCACACATGGGATCGCACATGTGCGTGCTCACACACTCACTTTAACAGACACACTGAAACGCACATTAAAGCCTATTTAAAACTAACGGAACACTAAATGGGAACTCATTCATATAACGGTGTTTACCCTCAAAGAGACAGCCTGTTTTTGTGCTGTTGTCTTCCTGAGAGTGTCACGCAAATACTTAGAAACAAAAAAATCCTTTATTGTAAATGAAAGTTGGCACACTATGTCATTACGGATAAAAATATTTGATGAAACACTCTAAAGCACAAGTACACACATATAACTGTAGGTAGAAAAATGTGCAAGAGAAACATTTATAAAAGCATAAAATAACACAATGCACTAAAAATGTCAAAAATTCAAAATCCATGAAGATTAGGCTCTTTTTGAGATGTATTAATATTTTAATTTAATATGTGGATAACTAAAATGCATGTGTAGCATTTACTTCTTCTCAAATTTTGAAAAAGGCAAACAGTTTTTAAAAGAAATTGTCAAAACCTGGGAGGGTACGTGTGACCACTTGATGCAGAACTTTCCTCAATGAAAGTCCTTGCCTGTCCAGCATAATAGAGCTTTTCCAGGAGATGTAAATATACATCAGCAGAATATTCAATCAGGTTGGATAAAAAGACTGAGCAGCTCTCAGGGATTTTATTCTGTTAACCAATAACACGGTGTGCAGCTCTCTTTATTAACACTTCCATTCAGTCTCATTTCTGCCAATGTTCCTGTCTCCCAATAATATCTAACTGATAACAGACTGGTGTTATACTGGAAGTGACTCCAGCAAATAAGAGCAAATGTCTCTTTACCTTCTCTGCATCCTGTGAGAGGAAATTTACTGTCTGTGGACATTCAACTCTTTCTATTTCTCTCTGTACACTGGAATAGCCACCTTTCGTCTCCCTTCCCCCTCAAAGGCACACACACTCACACTGTCATCTGCAATTAGGCTCAACGGAAACACCACGGTTAGACAGAGGCGTGAGCTTAGGACAGGATGGCCATCGTAGAAGTTATTTCCAATGTTACCTCAATCAGTGAGTGAGCATCATATTCCCCTCTCTGATCAACTTCAACCATCCACATCACCAGTCGGTGTTTTAACAGCTCTGTATGCACACACACACACACACACACACACACACACACAGGTAACATGAGGGTAAAAGGAGTAGATGAAAAGAACCATGTGAGTGACAGAGAGCTCTTGTGCGTGTTTGTATGTTTTTCTGCTCCAGACGTGAGAACGTGTGCATTCTTGTGTCTGACTTTGGGATGAAATGACCAGATGCAGGCCTCTCACACTTGCTCCTTCCACTCTGATGCACTCTCTCAGTCTTTAAGGAAAGGTCAGGGGCCATCAGGGTCCTACAGGTCACCTGGGGGTTGGAGTGTGGGACTGTGTGTGTACAGTGACCATGAGAGGCAAATCAGAGGCGGCAGATGGGCAGACTGTGTGCATGTATGAATACATATGAGTGTGTGTGTGTGTGTGTGTGTGTGTGTGTGTGTGTGTGTGTGTGTGTGTGTGTGTGTGTGTGTGTGTGTGTGTGTTAAAGGTGAAATGGGGAGGCATCATTTGAGAATCATACTGTAAAATCTAACTCTTTGAAAGTGTTTTGCTGTAATGAATTCATTTGAGCATGTCCGAATGTGAGCTTCTGTCTGTCTAAACGTCTCTCTGGGAGCCTGTTGGTGTGAGTCTGTGTGTGTGTGTGTGTGTGTGAGTCTGTGTGTGTGCGTCTGTGTGTGTGAGAGAATCGATGTAGTGGATGACAGCCAGTAGCCCCCTTCTGTTCCCTCTCCATGGCGTCCAATCACACCGCAGCACAATATTCTCTGAGCAAACTGCAGCTGATCCCAGACCTGCTATCTGAGCAATTACCCAGAGTGCTTTGAGGCTGCATGGCAAGCTGGACAAGCTCATGCCCTCTGACATATAGCACAGGGGGAGGGCAGCAGCGACAGTTTTTCTGTTTGCATGTGTGTTTTAAAATCGTATCTGTTTGAGTGTTTATGGGTGGGGCGTGTGTTGGGTGTTTTATGTATGTTCATACAGCAACAGGGTGACGATCTACATCACATAATGGACAACGACAGGCTTCACGGCGCAGGACAGAGGTGGGGGAGGGGAGATGAGCCCATTGCGTGGCATTATGGTCACTACAGTAACACACAGAACCGGCCAGGTCGCTATGCCGGTTTTTACTGAGGATGTTTCATGTCAGTGTGTCACATGTGTGTGTGTGTGTGTGTACCAATCCGTTCAGGCCTGACCTGAACTACGCTCAGGTCAGTGAGAATAGTTGCTGCCAAACACTCGAGAAACTCAGGTTTATTTCCCACCGCCGAAAGGCATAAAGCAGAGTCAGTGTGTGTGTGTTTGTCTCAGGAACCACTGGATGACTTTTAGTGACGCTCTCAGAAATGATCATTAGATCCACTCTTTGAGTCACTCTGAGTCAAGATGGCCGCCACAGATAATCAACAAATATTGGTAGAACTCAGTCAGGTTTACAGAAATTCAGTTGAACTTTGGTGTGCTAGTATCTGAGAGTCATTTCCATCACATACTCCAGGTTCATTACATTATTTATTTATTTATTTTTAACCCCCTATTTAGTCAGGTAGTGTCCCATTGAGATTAAGATTTTTTATAATTTTTTTGTGAGGGAAAAACATTTGGGGGCTGATGCTTTGACACATGGCCAGGCCGGGGATTGGCCCTCATGGTTACCCCTATATTCTTAGGATTTGATTAAAATGAAAGTAACTCAACATAAGATGATCTTAATTTAAAACTTTGACATTGATTCGTTCCTTCAAGGACTGTTAGGTTTTTAATTATTATTCATATTATTAAATATCAAATGATTAATTTAGCCAAGTAAATATTTCCCTTATATAATAGAAAATATCTGTCACATCTGAACAGTCTAAATAAATCACAATCTACTGATGGCTTCTTCTACTTTCAGTGTCTGATAGATTTACTAACTATGGAGTTTTGACTGGTTATCAAACATGTTTGAAAAGTTATTAACAGTAATTTAAAGTGACCAAATAGTTATTAGTTAACTACAGGTTTAAAATTCAATCTAGGTAAAATGCAGAGTAGGATCCCTTGAATGTTTTATGTGATTTAATAACATTAGAAACACAAAACTCTGATAAACACAATCTGTTATGGAACCGTGAACACAAACGATGTGCCTCATGAACGAAGAAGCTGCACGTTGTAGCTTCACAGTGAGTGTCTTAAACCAAAATGCCACAAACAGTGTCATCTAAGGTAAATACACCGAAGTCTGGGGTGCAGAGGGATGTGAAGCAGGCAAAGTAATAAAGTGGGCTAAAGCATTTTATTTCTTATATTTCTTCAAGAAAAGCAAAGAGTCCACCACTCTTCAGAATAAGTTTTAGATGTTTCAGATAGTGAGGACAGACACCAAAGAGAGAAAAGTAAAACGGCACACAGCAGACGTCCGTTTGAATCCACATGCAGTGGCAGTGTTTCATTGATTTTAATGGGACAGTGTGATGTGGAAACATGACAGGAGACACAGGGGAGATAACCCAAGCAGCACTGCTATAAGCTATTCCCAGCAGTGTGCATTAACCCACTCAGCAATCACGCCACCAGAAGTTTTCTCAGTGTTTTTCATCATCGACACAGAGAGAGAGAGAAAAGAAAAGGCGCTCGTTCCTCTCTAAGCTCTGCGAGTCTGAAGCAGAGTTTGTCTGAGAGATGGAAATAGATCATGAAATACAGAAACTGAAATGATTTCCCAGTCACACAGCCACTTATAGCGAGGCGGAACACTCAGAGACAAGCGAAGAAGTCAAACAGACTGAAGCGAAGGGGATGCTGCACGGTGATAGCATAATTCACGGCGTATAGACATCTAACATCAGTTCCAGAGTTGTAGAGCTTTAACAAGGGGTGGTGGGGGGTAAAATGCCGATCTCCTTCATTTTCCCAGAAGGTATCTAGTTAACTGGGAAGAAGCTATACATATTTTTTAATGAAGTGAAGATACCACCCACATCCATCTCGTCAACTCAACCCCAGAGACTACAGTGGGAGTTGTGTTTGCATTTCTGAAGTGGCTGACACTGGCAAAAGTTACAGCAGAAAGTGGTTTCAACTGTTCTTTAAACTGTGACACTAAAATACCAACCTCCAGTGTGTTCGCTGTTACTGGAGCGCTGTGATTTCTTGCATCGCTTTTGCTGTTGTACCATCCTGCAGGCTGAATGAATGAAACATGCATGTCCAGTCTGCCCCTTTTGGCAACACACACCCAAACACACAATAGCCAAACATGTACAGCAACATCTAGTGGCCTCAATTTGCTGTTACATTGTTCAAACGGATAGGGAACGTTGTTCTTTGTCTTTATTCTGAGTGTGTATTTGTCGTGTGCAACCTCTCTACAACTCAGTGTGTTTAGAAATGCTTTAAAATATTGCAAAGATATTGGTGCAAGGCTGCTGCTTTTTCATACAATGTGATGTAGATAATTAGGAGTCTATTTAGAGAAAGGGCCAGCCTTGGAAATACTCAGGAGATCCTCACTTCATTAAAAATCAATTATCACAACACACGTGCCAGTGTGAGGCAGCCCTTGTGGCCACAATCTGCTACACACAACTCTCACTATACTATCTTTGCCTTGTTCCTTGTGAAACTCATCTCTAGTCAGTTCTATCTTTTTCTCTCTCAAGAGATTGTGCACGCCTGATCCTCCTCTTAGCTAAGGAATCGCCAGCGTTGCAGTCCTGCTCTTACATAATAGCCTCAGGATAACACTCGTCCTCCCACTGGTTGAGGATGTTGTCAGTCACTACGCTCCGACTGGGTCAACTCAACTCAGGAGAGAAGTCCCACCCAACCTCATAAAGGACCACTTGTCTGTGAGGAGAGGTTAGGCGAAAAGTTACAGCAGTCAGTTTAAATCAACCACATGATACCATAATGTAAAACATTTAGGCCAGATACTCAAAATGCATCATTAAACTTTATTCTAAAAATAAGTTAATATAGATTACTCTAAACTTAAAAGAAAAAACATGTTTTCCATCACATTTCATCCACCTCTGCAGTAAAAGTTCAGCACTGCGTTGACTCGAAGTGGAAGTGGGAGTCTTTTCGTAAACATTTCACAAAGCCTCCGCTGCTGGGAGAGAAGACGACAGGGCGATCGGATGGCTTTACACGCTGATGACATCACTTCCTTTAGGAGTGTGACAGCTTAGCACATCATTGCTGTGACAGCCAGACGAGTGCAGAGAGTGGGTGGTCACCCTGGCAACAGCAATGCTGTCATGACTGTCTCTTTATATCCTACCTGACAGTCGCCACAGGCAATGAGCACGACACACACACACACACACACACACACTCAACAATGCACACTCCCACACACTCAAACAAATATTCACTTACAGTTTGTCAAACTCACATGGACATATATGTTATCGTTCCTTGTGTCTTTTTTTTTTTCTTGAGCAAAACGCTCGTTCTGAAACGTCTCTGAAACACACACATGAACAATACACATGCCCACATGCCGATGATCTTTTAGGCATAATTATGTGATACAAAGAGGAGTGTAATCTGCCACGGGGTAGAAAAAACACAGAAGATATGATGTAAATCGCTATGGAGGAACAGTGAAGACACGCTCTGGAAATACGTAAAGAGCTTTTTCTGACAGTCAACAGAATTCATGTATAAAACTATGTATATCCTCATCACACAGCAGCAGGTGTGGGCTGAACATATCTAAACCCATACATTTAGCTTCAGATTAGTCAGAGTTTAAACAAAAGTGTTAAAATACTGTAAGTTACCACAAAGAGCAGGAGGACTGGTGGTGCTGAGGAATTAGAGGGTGAAAATGATGGTTCCTTCGCTCTTATCCAGTATTTGCTGCTCAAATGTGGTGTGTTGATAACATCCATTTCTGACCTGTTTACAGACTATTAATAGTTTGTTTCAGGCCACGTTCATTGACAGCTCTGTGTATGGAGTCTGTGTGCAGTCCAAGTCCAGTCCAGTCTGACCCAGTTTAGAGCCAGTTGGCTGGAGAACTGGTGGAAATGGGTCACATCACCAGAACTCCGAATTAATGTTAGCACAAAAGTCAAAAAGCATCCCGTTTTGTCTCAGTAGCAACAAAAACAGCATCCCATAGTTAGATTGTAATTTGATAAAACATGATTAAAGCAGAATTAAATCATATTCAAATTTTTAAAGACTGCAGTGAACATATGTTTAACAATACATAAATTTGCAGTGATGGAGAACGGTTAACCGCTAACCAGATGACAGCTTTTATTTAGAGCTTTTATTTTAAAAGCTTTTGATGTCACATAACAGCCAATAGGGGCAAAGGAGTAAATGAAGTAGTAAAATAGAAAAAAGTAAAAAAAATGATTAATCCATGACAATTATAAAGACATTAGACTGATTGTTGTTAAAATAAAAATCTCAACAATCTTTCTTTTCTTTGAATATATTCAGGTTTCTCAGTGAAACTGAGGGTTAGTGAATCTGTGCAATTTGTTTTAAGGTAAGCTTGAAAACAACAAAATATGCTAACATTTACTCTTTTATACTTTAAAATTGAGAGGTTTTTTTTTTCTAAATGAAGAATAGATACTATGAATATGCAAACATTTCTAATAATTTTCTACATAACTGAGAGCACATCTCTGGTGTTTGTGAACCGCTGAGAGAGAGTAGTTATAGTCTGTACCCACTCAGCTGCAAGACAAACAGAACTGTCTCTATTGATCCTCATAAGAGATGATCCAATTATTATATTGCACACTCACTCCACCACACATTTACATTACCTATAAATACCTATACAACATACAAAACTTGTCAAATGAGTAAACACATAAAAGCACACAATAAGGAATCAATCAGCCAAAATGAGTGCACACATACACCGCTGCATATTTGCTTATTTATTTCTAGATTTCTGATGAATTTCATACATGGATATAGAATTTCCCGCAGCCGCAGGTGGAGTCTCTGCGAGCTGATTACATGTGAGCGAGTGCTTCAGATACAGCGTAATACAACGCTCAGCAGAAGAGGGAACCTGCTCGTCGGGAAATAATTTAGGATTAGTTAGGCTGTCTAATCTCTTTATAGAGACTGTGCCGTCTCAGCAGCATACCTGCCTGCCTCTACATTCATGTACATCCATCTCTTTACAGCAAACGAGGATTTCTCTTTTCATTTATTATGGATAATATGCTCAAAGACACACATGACGATGGTTTCTGTGTGCTGCAGTAGCTTCTGATCATATGCAGTGCCTTTGGTTGTGACTGTATGGAGCTGCCTGTGCACAGTGAGTAAAACATGACAAAAAAAAGTTTTAAAATAAGTGCAGACGTAGATTAGGAAAAGCTGAAAACTGGCTTCATGTCAGCTGGAAAACTACATGTGTGTTTGTGTGAGCTCAGAAAAGGTGAACCTGAAGAAGGAGGAGAAAAAAATAAGAGTGTGGTCCTTCAGTGATGTAACTAACTGTCTCATTATGGACACCCCTTTTAACCTGCAGGGGTCTCTACTTCTAGTAAAAACACAAAAATGCACACACACAATCCAGTCATCTACGTGTGTGTGTGTGTGTGTGTGCATGTAAAATGTGCACTTACGCAGCTCTAAGTGCCCCAGTTAGTAGAAAACTCCTGCAAAGACACAATAAATGTCTTCATGTCACTGTGCCCTTGTGACTTCCTCGGACACATTCAGGTACTTCTGCCGACCAGGTTATCTGCTTTAAATTAGACCGCCAGCTGGGGTCTCTCATTTCTGACTGAACAAGGTGTCGAGCAGCGGAGCAAAGGTCTGTGTTGAGTCCAAAATGTCATTTTTAACGAAAATTCTTTTCTGTATTTTTGTGTTTCTTACAGCCCAAATCGAAGTTATACCATGCAAAATATGCGGAGACAAATCATCAGGTATCCACTATGGAGTCATTACGTGTGAGGGCTGTAAGGTAAGGCTTTGTGCTTCGTTAGGAGTATCTGAGTGTGAGATAGGTATCTGACACCTGTGTTTTTTGTTGACATGTAACCAGGGTTTCTTCAGACGGAGTCAGCAGAACAATGCCTCATACTCCTGCCCCCGTCAGAGGAACTGCCTCATTGACAGAACAAATCGCAACCGCTGCCAACACTGCCGCTTGCAGAAATGTCTCGCCCTAGGAATGTCCAGAGATGGTAAGGTCCAGCTTATCTACTTTCATATATCTCTTCAGTTACATTTTGTTTAAAAAAAAAACTTGGAAAAAAATGCATACAGATGAACATCAACTGCATGCACCACTTTATTTTTTTATTTCAAAAGTTCTGCAGAAAAGATTTGCAATTGTATTTATCAGACAAACTAATGTATTTGTTTAAACCTTGTAACCCTTTGTTCTGTCCTCTGCCCTTACAGCGGTTAAGTTTGGCCGCATGTCCAAAAAGCAGCGAGACAGCTTATATGCAGAGGTCCAGAAGCACCAGGCACGGCTGCAGGAGCAGCGACAGCAGCAGACTGGTGAAGCTGAAGCTCTGGCTCGTGTTTACTCATCCAGCCTAACCAACGGACTGTCAACCCTCAACCATGAAATTGGGGGCACCTATGCCAATGGTCACGTCATAGACCTGCCCAAGGGTGGCCATGGTAATGGAGGTGGAGTCCCAGGGGGTTACTATGGGATGGATTCCACCCAGCCGTCTCCAGACCAGTCGGGTTTGGACATGTCAGGCATGAAGCACATTAAGCAGGAACCAGTTTACGACCTGACGCCAGTACCCAACCTGTTCAGCTACGGAGGCTACCAGGACAGCCAGTTCGGACCCAGTAACGTCAGCATGGGAGAGCTGGGTAAACAATGCACTTCCTCTTTATAAGTGAAATGAATACAGTAGAATGGTTCGTCCTAAAAAGTATGAAAAGTTTCCTTGTGGAAAATTAACTATTAACCATAAAGTAGTGGTGGAAGAAAGTGTGAGTCAGAATCTAATCTGAAAGCGCAACAGGAGATCCAACAGGCTTACATGGCTAGCTGACAACGTGTCATATTACTGTGTGCACACCTCCAGCAGATGGCACAGATTTAGTTAGAATGATATGCTTCACACAATGTTGGATTATATAGGAACTGGGTATGAATAAAGAAATGCATTCAAATCTCTGCAAATGTTCTACTTTTAGCAGTTATAGCATCTGTAGTACAACATGCACAATGCTGCAGCATCACATGGTGTCTGAAAAGGAATAAATGTATATTTCTTTCTTCCAGACCGTATTGCTCAGAATATCATCAAATCACACCTGGAAACATGTCAGTACACAACAGAAGAGCTACAGCAGCTAGCCTGGCAGACACATTCATATGAGGAGGTGAAGATGTACCAGAGCAAGGTGAGGCTTCAGGTCACATCCTCCTCCTCCTCCTCCTCCTAGGTGGTGTTATGCTCACAAAGTCCTATTTAGCTACTTTTTATCCTCACATCTATGTTTGTCTTTTGATTGCTTTATTTATTTTGTTGTCTTTTCTTTTAATGCTCTTAATATTCCTAATTGTTAACAACACAGAGCAATGTCAGCTCTGCTATAGAAACCATTTAGTTATTACTATTTATTAGCATGTATGAAACTTATTAACTAGAGAGCATATCTGTCTCTGTGTGGCTGCAGCCCCAGGACGTGCTGTGGCAGCAGTGTGCCATCCAGATCACCCATGCAATCCAGTATGTGGTGGAGTTCGCCAAGCGCATCTCAGGGTTTATGGAACTGTGCCAGAATGACCAGATCCTCCTCCTCAAATCAGGTGAGCCGTAAAACCAAAAATGTTCACACAGGGATTGAAATAATAAATGTTTGGTTTCTTCTTGTTCTTCTGTTAGAACACCAGCATCACAGTGACCACATGTTGAGCTGTCTGAATGGTTGTTTCAGGTTGCTTGGAGGTAGTCCTGGTGCGGATGTGCAGGGCGTTCAACCCACTCAACAACACTGTGCTCTTCGAGGGGAAGTACGGAGGCATGCAGATGTTCAAAGCTCTAGGTAAGACACGGATTCTTTTCTAAAAAAAAAAAAAAAAAAAAAAACATAACTGATTTAAATCTATATTCTTCCCTGGTAGGTATTTTTTACTCATCAGCACATTTTGACCTGAATATGTAAAATAAAATCATTTTTTCTGCCCTTCTCGGTTCACCTTCTGTAGGTTGTGATGACTTGGTGAGTGCAGTGTTTGACTTTGCCAAGAGTTTGTGTTCGCTGCAGCTAACGGAGGAGGAGATTGCTCTCTTCTCAGCAGCTGTACTAATTTCCACAGGTCAGTGTCCATCCACCAATACTGAAAACATGAAAAAATGAGCCTAGTATTGTTGTTACAGGATTTTACAATAATTCCCAGCTCTAAAAGGATCAACACTCGTCTCTCCTCAGATCGACCATGGCTCATGGAGCCTCGAAAAGTGCAGAAGCTCCAGGAGAAGATCTACTTTGCTCTGCAGCACATTATGCAGAAGAACCACATGGACGAAGATGCACTGGCTAAGGTAGATGATCATTTGTAGAATTTAAGATCGTGGGCAGCTTAAGAAATATAAACAAATTTAAGGTAGATGATCATTTAATTTAAGATCATGGGCAGCTTAAGAAATATAAACAAATATAAAGAACCACTAAAACCTGAGTTCTAATCCTGTGTTTGTAGTTTATGGCTCCAAATTCTCGTCCTGACCATTTCCTCTTCCGTTTTGGCAGCTGATCAGCCGAATCCCTACGTTGTCGGCCCTGTGTACCCTCCATACCGAGGAGCTTCAGGCCTTCCAGCAGCTCCACCCTGAAACAGTCAACGTCCTCTTCCCTCCACTCTACAAAGAACTCTTCAACCCTGACCCAAACTCTGCCATGGCCATGCCCAAATGACTGCCTGTGGTCCAAATGCAACAAACAACGACAGAGGGCCAATAAAAGACATTTGCTCCATCTGACAAGTCAACAGTAGCCATGTTGACTGTGTCACTGTAGCAGCCACTTATTTCTGAGCTCCCCCAGGCTCATTTCAGACCGGTGGGTGAGGATTCATCTGCTAGAAACTTAGAGTTACTGCCAACAACACTAGGAATGTCCTGCACTTATCCCATCCTGTTCACCGATACAGTCTGAAGAATGTATATAAATGAAGCGTGCCCCCCCCCACCACAACCTCAGAGGGGCTTCCATGTGTCTCCTGAACTGACTGACCAGAAATGTACAGACTTTAAACAATCTAACGATTTTAAGCTGTCAATCTTTTTTTAACGGCTGGTAAGTTAATTTGATTTAACTTTAAAACATTTTTGATTTTGTTTCTTTTTTTTTTCCACATGAAGACAATGTGACAATGAAGAAGCTGGATGGGGGAGGGACGAGTGGATTTAGAGACGTTATTGTAGATATTCCTCTAGTGGAGAACGGATTCCAGTATTATTTCATGTTCTGTTAAAATAAGTTAGTCCTAATTTAATTATAAAGCAGCCTGCCGCGGCTGACTATACCTTGTCTATGTGTTCTTACTTTGTTTGATAGTTTCTTGTGTACAGAACTTGTAAAGTTGCAACTTGTAAAAGAAAACTTGGCAAAAACTGGGCGCCGATTCGGGTTTGTTGATATACAGAAGCCTTGTCTGGATTTTGTTCATATGAATAGAAGGTGTTACATCCTTCTGATCAAAACTTATAGAAATGTAAAGAAAGCATATGAAGGATTTAAAAAAAAATAATTGCTACTACTTTTCAAGGTGAAGATATATACATAAATATTCTATTTTGCGAGAAAAAGAACCTGGCGCGTTCGCCGTCCTATCAATCATTTATTCCACGTTGCAATAATTCTGTCCAGTAATAAGGGAATGCTTTTGAACAATCAGCCAGAAAGAAGTAATCAGATACCAGGACCTCATGATGAACCCCACACCTCTCCCCAAAGTCCCTTTTTATCACTAATGATTCAGGACCTTCTTTGTTTGGGCAAACAAATGAACACATAAATAATCCTGTATGGAAAAAAAGAAATGTGGATCATTCTAATCTAGACGAGCGAATGATCGTGCTGTCCTAATTGCAGTTTAGTCCCTGGATGTCAGACACTCGGGGCTGTAAATGTGTGGGACACTTTAACGAGCAATAACTTTCACGATCTCACTCCTCCTGCTTCTGTTTGTGTCCCTTTTTTCTCAGTTGTTCAAAACAGGGTAGAAATGTTGACTAGGATGCACTATATTATGCTTCTGATCACTGATGATGCCACGGCCTGATCAGGACTTAAGACATAACAGCACTAAATGAAAAATGTGGAAAAATTAATCTGACCAGCCTCCACTGATCTAAACACCTTTCACAGCTGAACCACAACACTGGCTAATCATATAGAAAGCTGAGTTAGACAATCACTGTTACACTTGGTCCTTTTATATTTGTTGGCACAGACGTTTTTTGTTTTATTTAATTTTGGACACTGTGTAAAAAAATCTGACTGGGTTAATGCACCTTTATGCCATCAGAGCATATTGTTGTTTAGTCTTTTCTTGTGAAGAAACATTCTAAAAATCACTGAGGAGTTTTTCTCTGTGAAGCAATAAGAAATCTGCACAAACTTCAAAATTACAAATGAGCCTTTTACCAAAAATCTACAATCTGATGGTTCTTTTGTCTGTTTCCTTAATTCAGGTTGGACAACAATAACAATTCTGTTATATTTTGAAATTCAGACACATCTCACTTCATCTTTACATGCCATGGTTAGTAGACTTTGATCTACCATAATTAAGCACTAAAATGAAAACATTATCCAGTTTTTTGTTGTTGTTTTTTTGCACAGTGGCCAAATTTATAAAGGATTGTTTTACATAGAAAAATGACCCGCTATCCACCCAGTAACACTAAAAACACTGAGAACATCAACAGTTTTCTTTCCATGCATTTTTCCAGATAAGAATGATGTTAAAATCATGGTGCAGAAGCGTTAGTGTAGCATCAGTCTGGTCCATGCTGCAGCACTGGTCCATTCACCGGTTCCTCCAAAGTTTCCTTTAACCCCCGACCCGACCCGAGCACACATCAGAGGCCAGTGGCTCTTAACGACAATCACTCTCACATGAAAACTCGATGCACTACTCAGCATCTCTCAGGGAGCAGCTCTTTTCCCTCAATTTTCATTGAAAAGAGGGTTTGATATTTTTGAAAATTTACTAAAAAAATTAATTATAAAAGAATAACTTTTTAGGTCTTGAAAATGGCAGCTGCCATGAATGCCAGCAAAGGAATCTGCCCAGACAAGGCTTGATAGAACTATGTGCGTAAGCATGTGTGTGTGTGTGTGTGTGTGTGTGTGTGTGTGCGTGTGTGTGTGTAGAGCATGAATTCACTGTCCATATCTCTATAGAGATGTGCATTATTATTACATCACAAAAGGTAAACATCAAAGAATGCAGAAAATGTCATTGTGATTTTGGGTTGCCTGCTACGTTTGCTGCTCTCGGGACTGAAAGTCCACCAGTCGTTTAAAACACACATCAAACACACCTGAGACAGTGAATTCCATCTCTGAATATGAAGTCGTTGTATGTGATGTTTTTGTTTTCCCTCATTTGACTGTGAATCAAAAGGTGTGGAATTGGGTTGTGAGGGGGGACGGGGATGTGCTGGCAACTAATACTGTAAGAAACTGTAGCAATAAGAACTGGAGGCATTTACTACTGTCATGTTTGCATTGTAAGATTATTTTTTAATTTTATTACTATTTACTATTATTATTATTGTTCTTATTATGACTACTATTCTTCTATTACTATTATTAGCCTGTTGTTGTTCTGTTCTATTTGCATGACGTTTCATTGCAATGAAACATTTGGGGCTCATTTGTGTTTCCTCCTCATGATGATGTGAGTTTCGTGGGAGAGCTGTTTAGCAGGGTGGGATTAGGAGAAATTCCACGTCACTTCAGTCAGATCAAACTTTTTTTCTCTCTTTTCACAAACTGAAAGTTTTTTTTAATAAAATGCTCTAATTTATACAGAACTGATTCAAATTGTTCATTGGATTTCAACTGTTTTTGTCACCCTCTGAATGTGTGATTTGATATAAATCAGTCTGTGAACGACTCTTTCTGAGCTGGCCTTACTGAACCGGATTGGACACCTTTACCTGCTGTTTATAAGGGGATGGGTAATCTGTTCTGAATGTTATGGAGTAGCCTGTTCATGCGCCTTTCACGACTCCATCAACACAGAATGACATCACAGTGCACATAATAGTCTTTACAATAACAAATTGTGCAGGAATTGTAATACAGCTCATCATACACTTCATGAAAACACTCCAAACCTCCTCCTCCCTTTTTGTAAGAAAACTTGCGAGCGTGTGTGTGTGAGACGAAAAACAGTGAGATGATGTTTGCTCTACCAGTGCTTTGTAAACTTTCTGGATGCATTACATGTGTGTGCAATTGGAGAAGTTTTGGAAAAAAATTTAACTTATTTTTAAAAAGGTTTTTGCCTCCCGGCAAAAGCAAATAAAACCAGAAAATATGTAGCAATCTGTATCCAAAACCTTAAAAGGTACTTCAGAACTTGTTTTACAAAGAAGGTACCACAGTACGATGATAAGTTTTATTAAAATACAAAAGTCATTTTTTTCTGTTTTCAAAGTGCCATAGATAATGGGGCGTAGACGTTTTACTGTGTGAGTTTACATGAGAAACCAATCAAAAGGAGGGGAACTCGAAGGAAAATGTGCATTTTATTACACTGAAACTCTTTTTACATTTTATGCTTGTTTTCCATTTGGTGGGGACTCTGCTGGACTATGATGTAGTTTCCATTTTCACATGAGGAAAAAAGAGTGTGCACACATGAATTTGTATTAAAGGGAGTCAAACCCACCAAGAACTGAAGGATCAGACTGGGCTGAAGTTCAGAACTGTGCAGCGAGTCCTCCTTTGACATGTACATACAATGTGAAGGTCTGAAGTGATTTTTTTTTTGTTAAATTCTATATTTTATCGCTTTTGTAGACATTTTGTTGTGGGAAGAAAAAAAACTGAAATAAAAGAAATTTTATGGGTGCATTTCTGCCTTGTTTTGTCTGAATCACACACATGTACTGTTAGATTTTTATTTTTGATAATAGAACATCATCATCCTCATACATTAATCTATTCTGAGCAACTTTACAAAAATGTGGTAATTAATTTTTCATATAGAAATGAAAAAAATATTTATTCACACTTCGTAGAAGTTTTAAAATTCACTGCTGTCCTATCAAAACTGTATATTTATACAAACAAATAATTTATTTGCAAATGTAGTAAAATTTCAAGTAATCATGATCACATTTGGTGTCTGTTCCCAGACCTCTGATGACCGATTTCACAATTTTATCTCCCTGTTTGCACCGTAAACAAATAAGAACTGATAGTATTTTATAAAAACATCCCTTCTACCTCTATGGTCAAAGGTTACACCTCAGTTTAATCACAGTCTTGTTCTTCTTTCTCTGACATCGGCTCTTCCTCGCTGCTGTTCTCACAGCTGCCCGGGCGCTTCCTTAAATCTGAACAACAGAAACATCAGTTAGCAACATGTCACTCCAATAACACAGTCATTATCACAAGAAAGAGAATCCTGACAGGCCTGGGAGGAAGTCCATGCATCCAGCATGAATAATTTGGTTTGATTTGTTGAAGGAATCTTGGAGAGGACACAAGGAAAGGAAGAGAAAACACAACGCACCTTTGAAATATCAAAACAACTGTGTCTGAATGTTTGTGCTCGTGTGTTTGTTTGCTGGGGCTTGTTTGTTTTTGAGCACAGTTTCTTTCCGCACAGCTATCCTCTAGATGCCGGTATCGTGTCTACCCAGAGACATTAATTAATAGCTAATCAAAGCTAATGTCTCAGCAGCACATTGCCAGCACAAAGACATGATTAATACGTAATCAAAGGCCGCGCAGCACAACGCACAAAGCAGGGCCCACCCCCATGCCTCAAACACTACTGTTGTTATCGAAGTAAACGAAGACTCGTTGCTTAATTAGCTGGCTGTTGGTGTGTGCCGTCTCCATTTGAAGTTGTTGGGGATTTCTCTCAGAGCCAAGTTGGCCTCTTGAGTGACGACACAAAGGTGACATACAAATACTTGCACATGCACTCATGCACGATCCTTGGAAAATGCTATATAAATACAGGTACATCTTATATACTATATAGATTCAATAATTTCAAGTGGACTTGAAGTCTTTATTTCTTGTAATTTTGATTATTATGGCTTACAGATAATAAAAACCTAAAATTCAGTGTCAAATTTAAATTTTCCTGCAGGACTTGGCACAGAGTGGAGCACTTCATGCTTCCTCCTACTGATAAACTTTATGGAGATGCTGGTTTTATTTTCCAGCAGCACTTGGCACCTGCCCACACTGCCAAAGGAACCTAAAGCTGCTTCATAACCATGGTGTTTCTGAGCTCTGATTGGTCAGCAAACTCACCTGATCTGAACCCCACAGATAATCTACGGGGATTGTTAAGAGGAAGATGAGTGACACCAGACCCAACAATGCAGATGATCTGAAGGCTGCTATCAAAGTAACATGGGCTTCAATATCACCTCAGCAGTGCCACAGGCTGATCTCCTCCATGCCACGCCACACTGATGCAGTAATTCATGCAAAAAGAGGCCCAATGAAGTATTGGGTGCATAGAAATGAAAAGGCCTTTCAGACACCTGATTTTTCTTTTTAAAATGTTTTTTTTAACTGATCTTATGTAATAATCAAATTTCTGAATTTTAGATTTTCATTATCTGTAAGTAATAATCATCTAAATTACAGGTAATAAAGGTTTGAAATATTTTATACTATGTGTAATGAATCTATAATATACGAGTTTCACTTTCTGAGATTTTTTAGATGTACCTGTACAAACTTAATTAGATTAAGATTGTATTTAAAGTAATCAGACATCAACACACACAAACACAGGTGACAGTTTCGTTCTATCACAGGTTTTCTATGTTTCTAACCTGTTAGGCCCAGTCTTTGGCAGCAGAAGTTGCAGGAGTGTTTCTGCAGGAATCTTCTGATAGCAGCATCTCCGAGGTTATCAGGACCAAACAGCATCTCACCCCTGCTACCACTGCAAGAAGGTCAGAAACTAAATGAGAATACTGACTGGAAAACCAGTTCACTTGTCCGTCGCTTGTATTGGATATTGTACCTTTGGTCATCTGCCATAATGACTGTTGGATCAGTCAGCTCCTCCCCCACTCCTGTTGAAAACAGAATAAATATTAAAGAAAAAGGGGAAGAAAAACTCAGCTCCCACAAATGAACCCCACAAACACACAAACAGTTAACAGATTTGCCTTGTATATCAAGCACCAGCAACTCTCTGCTTGAGTACTCGTAGGTCCAGTGGGAGAAGGCAAGCAGCATGTCCTCCAGAGAACAGCAGGGGGCGATCTCTTCTCCTGTGTTGTTATTGTACTTCCTAAAGACACCTGTCAAGTTTCTCTCAATGGTCAACCACTGGCCATTAGAATGCAAGAGGAGCAGTGAAACATCCAGAAATCTGATGGGTAGAAAACACAGTCACCACATGCAGACAGTACAGCACACACAGAAGACACACACACACACACACACACACACACACACACACACACACACACACCTTGGTGAGTGGTGAAGATCATCAGGTTTGAGCTGGTTAAACACTTGCATCATCTTCTGAGCTGCTCTCTGCTGCTGGATCTCCTTAAAATTCAAAACAATTAAATTTAAAGTTATAAAACGTTACCGTTTTAGGAAATTTAAAGGGATAGTTCATTTTTTAAGTAGGGTTAAAGTGGAGTATTATGAGAAGTCAGTGCCTTATATGCAGCTGACAGCAGTGAGAGTGATCTCAGACAGTCTGAGAGAAAATCTAGGAACATGAGAGCAGGATTCATTCAACAGTCAAATGCCTTTTTCTATGAAGATAAGACAGTATCTGTATAAACCACATTATCCTAATGGTAACATTCTTCATAATAACTCTCTGAGGATCTGCTGATTAAAAGCTGAATGTTGACTTTACTGAATATATGAGCAGCAATGCAGACATCTGGTGGAGAAAATAGTGAGTCAACAATTGGGTTTATGCTAAGTTTATCTGACACTTTAATATTTAAACTGTTGAGATGTTTTTGAGTGGTTTTCATTGATGAAAATTTACTATTATCTGTTCTGAGTAGCTTGACTACATGAGAAATTCCCCGATTCTCCAAATTGAGGTCACTGATCGTTGCAGGTAAGAAATGCACCAACTCCACATAAGCTTAAACAAATTAAATATTGTTAAGATGTAATTTAGCTAAACAGTCACGCCACTGGCTCTAAGAAATGTAAGATACTTTGAAGGGTTTTTAGAGACTTACCCTTAAACAAAGCTGCAGTGCTGTGCTGCCATGGAAGTACCTCTGCCAAGCACGGACCACCTCTGGCTTAAAGGCTTTGACAACATATACCATCCCAGGTTTTAACACATCCTGTTCTGCCCAGGTACAAAGCATCCTGCAGCCCTGCCGGATACCCCCATCCAGAGAACCCTCCTCACTGGAGAGCGGCTGCAGCATGGCAGAGTGGCCCCGAGAAGACCAAGACGAGATCGAACTTGATTCAGGGTCAGTGTCAGACGGTATTTCCTCTAGGGAGTAAACGCTCACTTCTTCACCTCCTGAAGACAATGAAGAAAAACTCAGACCAGCATAATCAAAGAACGTTGAAGGAAAAGACATGTATGACATAAGAAGTAAAATTAGAATGAGGAAGTTACCAAACATGGAGACAGGAGTGAAGGGGATGTTGTGAGCCAGACGCATCAGATTGTTTCTCTCCATGGCTTAAAGGACACAGAAGAAACAATATCAAAACGACAAAAAATATCAAATAACATTCAAACAGACCGCTAAGAAAAATTAAAGGAACACGTGGTAAAGACCGTACATCAGATCTCAACTGTCACAAATGGCATGCTGGACCTCCATACTGAAGTGGACTGGTTAATGTGTTAGGAACAAACGGATGCCACTTCATTTGATGAAAATAAAAAAGATCAGCCTACAAAGAGCTTAATTTGAAATCACCAAGAAATTTAAAGTGAAAAACTGACACAGGCTAGTTCAATTAGCTGAAATGTTATTGCAACAACTCTAAACGATTCTGAGTAGTCGGTCTGTATGGCTCCCATGTGTTTATGTGAATGACTGATAAAGTCGAGGCTCTTAATGAGATGATGGATGGTTTCCTGGAGTTTCTCCTCCCAGATCCTGACCAGAGCATCACTGAGCTCCTGGACAGTCTGAGGTCAACCTGGCATTGTTGGGTGGACCTAAACATGATGTTCCAGACATGTTCTGATGGATTCAGGTCAGACGAGTGTAGAGTGTAGGTTAAGGACCTCTGATGGTCCTGTCCAGCTCTCCTAGAGTAACTACCTGTCTCCTGAAATCTCCCTCATGCTCTTGAGACTGTGTTGGGAGACACAGCAAACCTCCTGGCAATGGCACGAACTAATGTGCCATCCTGGTGGAGATGGGACTGCCTGTGCTACGTCTGCAGGGTCCAGGCATCACCTCATGCTACCAGTAGTGACACTGACCCCAGTCTAAACTACTGAAAAGGGAAAAACTATCTGCAGCCTCCACCTGCAAAACCATTCCTGTTTTTGGGTTTGTCTTAATGTTGCCCCTTTGCTGCACCTGCTGTTAATTTTATTAACACCAAAACAGCCGAAACTGATTAACGACACCCTCTGCTACTTAACTGACCAGATCAATATAGACTCTGATTAAAAAGAGTTCCTTTAATTTTTTAGAGCAGAGTATATTTTGGAAGTTTTTTCTTCATGATAATACCTGAGAAGTGTGGGTATAAGTTCTCACTGGACTGGAATGAGGGGCTCTTGGCTGCAGCAATAAATACAAAACAAATTATAAAATAAATTGATAGAAATTTGAACAGGACTACATGATGAAACTGAATGTTCAGAAATACCTTCAGGTACAACACTGCTCTGTAAACTAAAACAGGGACATGAGAAAACAGTCAATACATTTTTGTTATTTTTAGATCACGGTGACTATGGAGGACCGGATGAAGGACTTACGAGGACCTGCGGCTCATGGTTTTGACCCAGCTGTTCCATGCTGAATGGGTGGGGCTCCACATATCCTGAGAATCATTTAAGCCAACACCAATAAAACAAGAAATATCTTCAAATCTTTTGTTGTTTTTATCCACAGAACTTGTCAAAAATGTACCTGGTGCGTCTGTTTTGGTATAAAATCAGTGGGATCGAAATCTGAGAAATGATCATATTGTTAGTTATATATTAACAAAAGTGAAAGCTTTTCTAGAAACAATCTAAATTTAAATTCAGCTATCATTACTTACTGAGCTGACTGAGGCTGGTAGAGGCTGACAAACATAAAGGTTCTCCAAAAAACCTTCTGCGTTTTCTCCACGAAGCATCAGACAGGTTGGACTGCATGGTTATCTAGATCCAGTAACGGAGGGATTAAAGAAGTTCAGATTATTAAATAAATCAATACAATGATCTATGTTCATTGAGGAATATATTTTCTGGGTGGGGGTGAATGACGTTGTTCACATTACTGTGTCTGGAGTGTTCTCTTTAATCTTCACAGTCTTCCTGCTGTGGATTTTGTTTCTGCTGTCCAAGACTGGAGTGAAGTCAGACGACTTGTCCCATTCTGCAGAGACAATCAATCTGTTGGATGAATCAGATGCATACCACAACAACTATGTACACAAAAAACCCACAACTGAGAGTTTTGTTGTTTTACTTTTTGTGGTTTGCTTTACTGTAACTTTCATCAGGATATGATACCTTGGCTCCTGCTGCATTGCAGGGACGTGTCATCCCTAAAGGCCCTCCTTCCAGATAAACACTCTTTGTTTATCGTTTCATTAAGCGATGGAAACGATTCCCTCTTTGGACTGAGGGGTGCTCCAGAGGTCATGTTCTCCATGCTGGATGACAGCGAGCGGCAGAAGCCATAGGGACGGTCTCTGGACATCATCGTCCACCTGGGGGGAAATGCAGGTTTTCTCCAATGGTTGAAATGTCTGGACTGAAAACTTGGTTGGCTCTCATCCTAAGAAAAGACAAGATTTACTAAAACACCACGTAAGCCAGAGTCAGACACAGCAGAGACACTGCCAATAGCTTCACATACGTCTATGTTTGACAGCTGTTTTTTAGGTTTTTCTTTCTCCTTCTCTTCCGTTTCATTCTCCTCCTCTTCTTCTTCTTCTTCTCCTTCTTCCATAGAAGTTTCCTCTTGATTTGGATACAAATATGAATCACATATCCAGGGTTTATTATATGGTGACATCAAGCTCCTGGGAGAAAGAGGAGACCCACAGCGGGATGATTCACAGGAATCGGAGGGCGTCTGATTCCTCACAGCAGCAAAATGAACTCCACTGCTATAAAACTGAGAGAAGGAAGCATGTGACACAGGTCTGGAGCCTCCAAACCACTTCTCACTAGGATGATCAAAAGACTGTGGTTCCTGGGGGAAAGAAATGTTTTAGTCAAATACTGGTAACTTCAGTTTTAAGGTTAGGAGGAAATACTGTAGCCAGCTGCTGAAATCACAATACGAGAATTCATAAATATATTTATCTAAATAAACTTTGAATTTATAGACTCAGTTATTCTGATATTTGTATTAAACATAAGCACCTCTTTGGATGTTTCCTCAGCCTCAGAGTGTCCGTGTTTTCCCTCCTTGCTTTCCTTTACCCCCATGTGACACTCCTGTGATGTCCATCTACTTCCTGTCAGAGTGGAGCACTTTAGCAAAGAAGGTGGAGTACTTTTACAAGCGTTGGCCATCATCCGCCGCACATTAGACCCGACGGAGTCTGCTCCGCTCCTGTCAGGGAGGGTCCAGCTATGAGAGAGGGTGTGCCGAGGCGCCGTGCCGAGCCGACACTGAGCCAGGCGCGCCTCTTCCTGATGAAGGCTGTCTGAAGCAGAGAGCAGAGTCAGGGTGTCCACAGCCAGCGCCGACAGGTCCTGGAGCTGACCCAGCTGACCGTCCAACTCAGAAAGGCTGAGCTGAATGAAGTCGACCTTCTTAGAAACCTCCGCCACCATCGAACACATCTCTTCTGCTCTAGTAGAACAAATATGTATTTAAAAGTTTATACAACTGAAGCACATTTATATTGTTTAACCTGTGATGTTATAGTTATTAATTTTAAAAATAAAAATGAGCCAAAGAATACCTAATTAATTCTGACTTTTTGCTAAGGTTTGTGTCACACATAGAAAAATGTTGTCGAGAGAAAACATTAAAAAGAACTGGAACTTGTGTTAGTAGGACAACAATGTACCCTCAATACAGTGGGACAGTGTGACGTCTACTCATTAAATAACAGATCAGACTAGTTTTAATCTGAATAAAGTTCATAATAATATTAAAAGATTTCATCATAATGAGGGATAGTGCTACAAGAATTCGGGATGTGAAACTGGAAAAGTTGTTTTCATAATTTTCTATAACTTTTTGTCCCTTCACTGATTAAACAAACCATGTATATAATCGGATAACAGCCCCACATTAAAACCACTTCATAAGGAGCAAGAAAGAAGTTCTTTCTTTAGGTTTTAATGTTTTTCACAGCTAAAGCATTTGAGCTATTAGTATTGTTTAACAATTTGTACAACAAAGTTAAACTAAAGCGGGAGACCACAGAAGAAGGAAAAGGTTCATGTTTTTGCAGGACTTGAGACAGTGTGCAAAAAAATAATAAATCAAACTAACCTCTCAGCTGTGGCTCTGATTCTGCTTAACTGACTGCTGTTAACGTCGTCATTCTTCTCGTGAAAGTAAACCTCGATGCATTTCTCCTCAAACTCATACAACTTCTTCCGATCCTCAAGGCCCAGATTGAGTTCTAGAAACAGAGAAGAGTTTTACTAAGTTATCAGATGAGTTTGATTTAATTCATTCTCCTAATATTTACAACGTGGTACTCACTGAGGCCTGAGCCTCTCTCTTCCCGCTCAGCGTCTCGTCTAAATCTCCTAACAATGCCTCGAACAGTAAAAGCCATGTGGCTGAAAAGAATCAGGGGAGGAGGCAGCCATGGCCTCTCCTGATACGTCATAATGTAACGGTAACGGTTGTATCTCCACAGCTTGTTGGACGTCGACGCCATGTCAAAGTAAATGTTGCTGTTTGAAACAGGACAAAAGGTTAATTCATAAATTAATTTCTTGCCAAATAAATTTACTTTTTTTCCCCAGAATAAACAGGCCTACTTGAAAAATGCGATGAGAACGTTGACCATAATGATGTACTGGAAGAACATATAAACAGCCTGGAGGAACGGTAAGAGAAAGGATGCAGGAGGACATGGACCATCATCAGCACAGGCTGTGAACACACAAAAAAGTCAAACTGGTGGAAAATTATAAACAACTGAATATAAACAGTGTAATTTAAAAGGGGTAACCTTTAAATCAATGGTCAAATTTTGTGTTTAGGTAACTACCAAGGATACACATGCAGGAGAATCTAAATGAAGACCATTTTAGTTAAAGAAATCCTGTGTAAAAGGTATTAATAGATCTTTATTTATCCCACAAACCCATCAGGGACATGACTACAATATAAAAGACCAAAAGCAACATGTGAAAGGCATTAAGAAGTCTCTACAGGGGCAAAGAGAATAGCTCTGCAGCGTGTTGTCTGGCTCTAATCTCTGGATCATCAGATTTCATTAGGTTGCACTTTTCTACTGAACCACTCACCATCTATTTCTCCAGCGTAGACTTCTCCAAAGATCATCCAGTACGGCTGGAAG
This sequence comes from Callopanchax toddi, assembly GCA_006937965.1. Lineage (NCBI taxonomy): Eukaryota > Metazoa > Chordata > Actinopteri > Cyprinodontiformes > Nothobranchiidae > Callopanchax > Callopanchax toddi. Next base: position 1,624,548 of record SSNR01000009.1, on the reverse strand, counting down.
ACTACATCTCGAGCTAAGCTCCACGATGGTTCCTCGTCTGGTGATAAGATGGCCTTTCTGGATACACCGAAGCTCAGCAGAACAATCGCCATCATCACAACGATGAAGAACATGTTATTGGTCTGGACACACAGAGAAGGGGGGTGACTGAATACACACTTCTTAATTATCTTTCTCAAGTAGATGAGCAGAGTTTCGTCTACTCACCATCTTGGTGATCATGGTGAGGTAAGGACCTGCATGCTTGTTGACAGCCAGAAGATCCATCACCCTGACAAACCAGAAGATGATGTCCAGGCAGTAAGCGATGCGTCCTGCAGTCCGGTAGGGATCAGCAAGCCAACGCATTGAAAGTCCAACCAGGAAAAGAACGATGGCAATAAAGTCTGATACGTTCCAATACTCCAAGAACCAAATCTTCAGCTTCTGGCTCAGTTTCCTTGGCTCAGACATCAACACCTGATAAAGAAGTCAAAGTTTAGATACAGCATAAAAATGGAATGCAATCAATTTAATTACATTCTTTAGTTGTTTGTTTTTTTCATAATACAACTTAAACTTGTACATCAAATCACCAAATGAGCTAAGTAAAGCAAATGAGAGAAGAAAAAGGATCACTCACCTCTCTGGTTTTCTCCACAGCAGTGGACCCAATGTAAGCAATGACCAGCCACTCCTGAACACTGGGCTGATCCTCCATCTTCACCAGGATGGCGTAAGAGAATAACATCAGAAAGGCCAAATAGGACACCTGAATTTCAGAGAAATAAACAAATGTGCATCTTAAATCCAACCCATCTGATCCGAGGGCAAAAAATATATTTTACTGACTTAAAAAACAACAACACCCACTGTGTGAAACCAGAACTTGACAACAGGAGCTGTGTAAAACTCATAGATTCTTGTGATCCAGGACAGACACCGCACAGATAGGGTAGATACAGTTTCTGAAGCAGGACTTTGGCATTTATCCTGGAAAGGGAGGCCTCGCTCTGCATCCTGAGACAGAGAAGAGCCAGAGAATAGATCAGAAGGCCAGACATGGGAAGAGTCACACTAAAGCCACTGGGAGCTGAAATTCTGGGTTGAAAAAACTGCTGTGTAAGAGCACCATCTGGAACTTTACCGTGTGATCAGATCCCTCAGTGGCTGGTACAGACTTGACTGACTCAAGTCCAAACAGCATCGCCTCGTGGCTCTGTGGTACATGGCACATTTCAGCTTTGCTTTTAAACTCCAATAACAAGATGGCAGGAGGGAGAAGAAGGCTCAAAATGATCTTAAACACAGACACAACAAGTGTGTTAAGCATTATGAAGCAATGGAATTTAATTTATTCCTATGAGATATATAATACATCAGAGCTTAGTAAGTTTGATAGGGTGTTTTTGTTTTGTTTTTTTGCCATCACAGATATTTTTATAGTAATACAGAATATTATTAGTCGAAAACTTTTTCCAACACATGATCTATATAAGATTTACGTTTTTTAACACTTGCCTTCAAAAAGGAGTTTTTCCTCATGTTGAGTGGACCAGTCCAGAGATCAGTGAGCAGCGTCTGAGTGCAGGAGTGTGAGACAAACGGCCTGTGGCACGAGACGGCCAGCTGCAGACAGGTGAAGTGACTCCATGCCTCCATCTCAGAGGTTAACAGTTTCATGGCCATTTGCTCGTTCTGCCGAAACGCACAATCCAACACATCCACCGCCAGCTGACCAAACTCACTGATACACAGAGAATGAAACAAGCAGGTTTTCACTGAAACAATTACATGAAGCAACCCGACTCAAAAACACCAACATCCAAAATGAATTCTGTTTTAAACTAATAGCAATTTTCAAAGAATGGTTTGCTTTTTTGACATATTTGTTTGAAAATGTATTTACGTTGTCAATGTTTACGTCACCAAATACAATGCAAAAAGGTGAATTATTTTATAGGATGTGGGGTTTTTTCACCTTGCATTATTAACTCACAGTGAAAACGCCTTAAAGCGCTCTGCTATGTTGTCATCCATGTTGCTCTGCTGTGCTTCAAAGGCCATTGATTTGAACAGCTTACAGGCCACAACAGCACGTGCCAATGCTTCTTCTCCATGTTGCCACAAGAACATCGCCATCTGCTGGCGTTGCTGCAGCACAGCCCACACAAACAGGTCGTTGAAGTTGAAAGGACAAGGCAGTAGAGCGCTAAGGCCTGGACTCTTCGTCATACTGTGACTTTTCCCAGATGACACACTTTGATCCTGGATGGATAAATCAAAGGAATTAGAAAGATGAAAAAGAAAATGAAAAGTGGAAACAAATCTACAAATCAAATATAATGAATTTTACAGTGATGGTACTGATTCTGGGGTACTGTATGTGTGAGAAATAGCTGTAATAAACCTATATGAAAGTGTGTATGATGCATCGAAATTAAAACTTCCGCCAACCCTGGATTTGTACGGTTGTGCAGTTCTAAAAAAATGTAGGTCTTGGACACTTCTGGTCTTCGAGCTCAGTCCCCGTCTTTGTTTAGAAAAAGAGCTAGAACTGCTCCGTCTGCCGTCCTACAAACAGTAAAGAAGGGTTGTATTCATGTAACATCTTAGAAAAAAAATTCATGTTCTCACAGGATGTCAAAAAATTTGACAAAAACACTAAGTAATTAAGCTCACTTTGTCCTGCAAGCAGCTGTAGGCAGCTCTAAAGTTTTTCCGTGTGTAGGTGCTTCGATATGCTCCACCTATAAGGTATTCAATCACCAGGCCCATGTCAATGAGCGAAAGACGGTAACCTACAGGAAGAGATGTCTACACACACACAAAAAACAATGAATCCAGTTTACTACAGATGTAGGCATGTCTACGGATATATATCCCACTAAAACTTGACATATACGTGATTACAGGCAGTATCATCTTCATCATTTACCTGTTTTGCATCTTCCACAAGGTGGTGCAAGAACCGCTGAGTCTGCCCCTGTTTCTGAAGAAAGAAAAACAAGTTAACAAAAAAACAGATCAAAATCAGAGCATAGGAAAATTAAAATCTGCTGCACATTGCACAAACAGCTGCAGCTCTGTGGATATTACCATGTCTCTTAAGGGAACTTAAAATCTGAGACTTGTGAATTATTAACAGGCTGTAAAACACAAAACAATAAAAGCAGTGAGGAAAAAGTCCAGTGTGAATTTGATCTTTTTGATTTCAGAACTGTTCAAATAGAAAATAAAAATGAAACTACTGGGAAAATTCTCTGGATGCAGTTGACCACAAACATAAACAAGCCTCGGTGCAAAACACTAAAAGTGCATCGCTGTGATTTCTATCAAAGCTGATGTTTTTTTTTTTTTTTAAATGTACTTTAAGAGAAACAAACAAGACAGGATTTCTTCAGTTTGTACCAACAAGGGACTATAGAGAAAACAAAAGAATAAACAGCAAACAAGACAAACAATAGCTCTGTAGGATTGTGAAGATACTTCCAAAAATTACAAGACAAAAACACACAAAATATATCAAAACAAGTATGTTAAACATTAGAAAGTATAGATATATTTACAGTGTTGTAAAGCTCCTCAAGGCGCTCTATAGTGAGGAAGCGGCTCATCGTCATGCCGTTGTCAATCAGTAGTTTGACAAAACTAACGCGGTCCATCACCAGAGAATCCACCATGGCTTGTTCCAAGGAACCCACCTACACAAGGCATATTACAGTATAGGACTACAGTCTAATGACCATTACTGGGAGGTTATTATTAGAGTGCAGTATTTTGGTCAGTCTAACCTGCCAGTGCTGTCCGTACACCAGAATTTCTTTCTGTGCAATGTCAGCCCGATCCCAAGCCAGAGCCATGCTCAGCTGCTCTGCTGGACTGGCCTTGGTTCCTGTTTTCATTCATTCCCAAAAGAAAAAAATTTGAACAGGACATTTTTATATCCATTTGTTTTTGATCAGACTTTATTTCTGCCCAGAATGAGTATAACTTAAATTATTATGAGAGTAAACCTGGAACTAGTCGGTGAATATGGGGATATTCTGTTACTGATGACGTGTTTAACTGCAGAGGAAGGTTTATTATAATGATAACCATAAAGATAAGCACGTACCCTTAAGAGTAGAGGTCAAAATAGCTGCATCTGGAGCCATCTGGTCCTCTGACTCAGAGTCAAAGATGGTTATCTGTTGGTCAAAGGAAAGCTCAGCGGCCTGCATCTTGACTCACAACCAACACATTCCCTGAATGAGGTTTTACTCACAGACTGTCTGTGATCCATACACTGCTGGAGGAGGGTGTAAAGGTCAGTGGCTTCATCCCTTTCAACTCCAAACACATCTCCAATTCTAACAAGGAAGTCTTCTTTAATGTCAGCATCCAACTCTCTGAAAAAGGAGCACACACCCAAAGTCTGTCTACATGAACTGTAACTACACAACCATGTCATTCTGTAAGATCTGCCATGACTGCCCTCGTACCTGTTATTAGCAGTTTGCTTGTGTAAGAAGGCCAGCAGGTCTGCAGCTTTGCCTGATCCCTCAAACACAAACACCGGCACAGGAGGCACACTGCTAATGTATTCCAACACTGTTGACACAATGTCAGGACCTCCCTCTACCACCACACACACCACAGGTACGCCTTGGTTCAGTCCTACAAACAGAGGAAAGAGTCAAATACACTAATGGTAACAAGTACAACAATATTAAGCTCTAAGAAGTCAGATATCTAGATATAATATGATCTTTACCAAACAGTTAACCTCAAATAAACAATACATGACATGTTACACCGTGTCCTTATTTATGTACCAACACTAAGCCAAGTCTCATACACAAAACTGATTTCTACACATTTTACTTCACATGTACAAACACTTCCACACCAAATGTCTATTATTGTCAATTTTGGCATCAACTGTTTACAGTAACTTTACTGTTTGTACACTAGTTGGGCTAAACACCGTTTCTAACCAAGACTGATAGCAGGAAGGATACTTTGGATAAGAACAATTTTACAATCACAAAAACTTGTTACCTGTTACCCAATTTTTCTAATGGGTTTATGATCTTAACAAAGCTCAAGTCCTTTTATTACAAAATTTAATGTTTTTTTAACAAAATTATGCTCCAGTACACTATTTTTAAAGCAGCATATGCTTTAGAGCTGGGCTAAAATGTTATGTGTCATATGTTTTAGGGAAACCCAAAAATATTTTCCAAACTTTGTTCACTTTTGTGTGGTTGCTTAGACTAGAAAAATACCAAGAGCAAGTTCTGTACATTTCCATTCTTTTCAAAATAGGATAAAAACCTTTTGAAATATAAAAATTAAATGACAACAGAAGAGCATCTGTTCCATCAGGTTTCTGTGCATTTTCAGACTGACTCACGAGGATGTATCTTCTGGAGCTGGATGTGTTTCTCCAGTTTCCTCCGGAGGCCTTCCTGACAGCCATGTTTTCCCAGCGTCCCATCATCCACCAACAGAAAGTGGGAATGGAAACCATTAAGACTGTCTCGTTTGCTCAAGGGGTTCCCCAGAGGCTGGTAGGGTCTGAATACCTGAACAGAGAACCCATCATCACAGTAAAATGATGCACTAAGATACAGGATACATGTTGGAGATGTTCTTGGTGTTTTATTGGTAAAAAAAAAAAAAAAAAAAAAAGCAGGAAACACAGCTTTAGAACTGACATCTCTGCCTATGAGGTCCATGTTGTTGTCAATCATTCCCCATGGTGTGATGCCAATTGTGTTTCTCTTCCTCAGATCGTGGCCTCCAAAGGTTTTCACTGCATCCCCTACATACTTAGACACACCTGAAAAGTATGTAAAGGGTAGCTGAAATGCATAAAAAGGCGACACCAGAAAACTTGAAGACTTGACCCTACCTGTATTGATGCCATCGGTTAGTATCCATGCCCCTGTGCTGAGAGAGGCAGTGATTAGCCCCTTGCTAAAGGCCTGCTTAACTTTCGGGGGTAAGATGAAGTTTTCTGAGCCTCCCTGGACTGTCAGCAGTAGTTTGGGTCTCTCCATCTGCCATTCCCTCAGCATCAGTTGGAGCAGCGCCTCTGGTTTAGAGTCCACAGCCACACGGATATACTGGGAAAACATTTTTGAGACCTCTCTGGGTTTTTCTTCAAGTGCTGCTCATGTGATTGTTTTGTCATAACTGTAAATACCATCTTTGCTATCATACATCTCTGTAAAGTCTGCTTACATCATAATAATCCGAAGTTTAAACAATCACCAAAGGCTACATGATTGTCTTAGAGTGATGTCACTCTAAGCTTTGTAAAGAAAAGATGAATTACACTTATCTAAACTGACATTGTAAATCTAGCAAATGTCCTTGTCTATATTTTTATTTTGGACAAAAGAGACACATTCATACAGTCAGGACTCACAGACCTTGGCCCGACATACACGCGTGGCGGTATCTTGAAAGTCAATGATCCCGTAGGCGTTGGTGGGGCTGGCCTTGGTATGGACTTCCATGGACCAGGTCTCTTCCATGCCCCGTTCAGGACCAGGATAAAGCGATATTGGAGGAACAGACTCTTGCCAGGAGTGCTCCCCTATCAGTCGGCCACAGGAACATCTAACCAAAAGAAAGCATGTATCAGAACACAAGGTGGAGAGCACCGAAACTAGTTTTGTCTAAGAAATATCTGAATTGACAAAGCTCCTCGGATGAGTTCCCTTCATTTGAACCCATTAGGATTAACCTGGATGAATGAAGCCTTCACCAGAATATGTTCAAGAAATGTCACTCTATATATTATTATTTCTGAGTTGAGCTGTCAAACATGTTTATAATCAATGTAACGCAAAAAATAAACTTTAAAAAAATTATTTATTTAGGGATTTAGATAACATAAAAAAACATTTGATTATTTGGTCTTAAAATTAAGTAAATATAACTTTAAATAAATAACAGTTTTCACAGTTTTTCTAATTATTTGAGAATTAAAATATCCAGAAGCTGTATGTGAAAAACTGATAACACTCCATGATTTACCAGCCTGTATCAATTACCATCTGCTGAATGACTTTATCAGTCACCCACACCTGCTTTATTGGAACGCCTGATGAAGTTTAAAATACTTTATTATCTAACCTCTGCAGTAAACGACTTCTCACTAAGTTCAATAAAGACATGATCATTTTAATATCATGCGTTATCAGTTTAGTAAAACTGTGTTTCAGAATTATTATGATATAGATAAAAGTTAGACCATGTGTTTTTGAATAAGAACAGAAGAAATCCTGGTGATTCTAAAGACTTCCAACGTTTCCGTCTGGTATTGAAATATATAACAAATTTTTTAAATTACTGTGATGCAAAATTAGGCAAAGATAACAACAGACGTCTGTAAGAACATATGACTAATACAAGTAAGAATGTTTGCATTTATTTACAGACACTTGGTATGAGCCACCAACAGAGGAATGACCTCCAAGTGTACTAAGAACTTTACACTAAGAACATGGGAGTGCACGAGCGGTTCACTTATATGTGAACTGAAAGTATGAACAAGTCTGTTTCCAGCTTGAGCAAGCCACAAACACTCCCCCCTTTTCCTGTCTCCCACCCCTTCCTCTTCACCTCCCTTTGTCCTTCAGTCCGCCTATAGTGGTTTCATTGAGTTCGTCATGTTACCGACCAAAACATTCACACATTCCATCTCATTATCTCATCAATCTCCAGCGCAGTTAATAATTTGCTCGTATCGAATGTGCAGTGGCATTACAACTGAGAACATGTGAAAGAAGGAAAACAAAACAGGGGTAATAATAAAAAAATAAAGAAAAACATCAAAAGAAAAATCGGGTTATGAATTTACACAACAATAAAGTGAGAACTTCATGTGAGCAGTAGGGCAGTGTGTCAGAGTGTGAGGGTGGTGTAAAATACACACATTTAACAGAGTTTATAAATAGTACCTGATCAGATTTTGGCACACTTGACATACTGGTATGCATCTGTAAAAAAAAAAAAAAAAAACAGGAAAAAACAGATTATCAAAGAATTCACATGAAGCCACTTCCTGGAAGAAAGGCCTGGCTGCCAGACCTCTGTTCTAAGTAGACGTTTATTTCCAGCCACTGTGGGTAATGTTATACTACATGCTACTGAAACAAAGCAGTCTTCTAGGAACTGTAAAAACTTGAACTTCCAACCATTTCAGGAAGATCATCACTACCATCAGATCCCAGTTTACCTGTGTAGGTCCCAAGAGGAAGGGATGAACTTCACACACTCTCTTTTCAAGAAGGTTTCTTCAATCCAAGGTTTCCGTGACTGGAATAAGAAGAGATACAATAAGTTTAACGTAAACAGGCCCTGGATAAGGGAAAACACATGCTGAAGCAAAAACAAGCACAATGTAGATTAAAACAAAGAAAATAATATTTTAGTGAAGACCTTCTCCTTAAAGCTCATTGTAGTGCAGGCTGAAGTCTACATGTTGGATCTCAAAAGAAAGAGCTGAAGGTTCCCCAGCAAAGACCTTAACTCCACTCTGACACACTGACTGGATGTGAACTGCAGTCAACTCCCTCATTCAAATTCAGAACAATCTTTCCGTCATGCCTCCCCTGTTTTTTTTCTATTTTTTCATGGCCTTTGTTGCATTTCTTAGACAAAATTAACAATAGCCTCACAAAGGAAAGCAATGTTTGCAGGAAATGTACAAATATCCCCTTCCTGGGATTCATTCATGTGTGGAGAGCTGATTTATCCCCACCCAGACTCAGAGTCAGATCTAAACTGATTGTGTGAGCACACAAAATATTAGATGTTCATATTATTTGAGGTTAGATTGTTCTGTAAAAGCTAAAACTCATCACTTTTTTTTAATTGCATTCACCAGTACTGTTTATATATGAGTGAAGGTGCATAGTTTTTAGCACAGATGCATTGCTCGAATGTTTTTATGTTTTCTAATCTTTCAACAAAACTTCTGTTACTGGTCGCAATACATTTTGATGTAATACTTTTTAAAATTTCAAACTTAAAATAATTATGCATTTAAATATGATTTGGAACACAAATCAACGAGTTTAAAGTCACACAAACTCAGTTATTAAATAACAGCTTACCTGTGGTTACATATTAAAATAAAACTAGTAGGTAAGATTAAAGTGAGCTAATTGCTAACGACAGCTAATCAGGTAAACGTTTTAAAGCGGTCTGAACAGCTTTGTTTGGTTTTTTTTACAGACAAACATCGAACAAAAGCTCTTTAGTCGATTTCCATTATGCATCATCTCGAACTTACCATGGCTGGGCTCTGCAGTTTCATCGTGTCAAATGTTTAATGGAGGTCTTGTTTGAAATGCCACTTCATCTTTCCTCGGACAAGTACCGACTAGTGTTTTATCAGCTGCAGGTCCAAAGGGCACGGAGCCTTTCCAAGAAGCCTTGAGGAGCTCATGACCTCCTCATGAAACAGGACTGTTTCACCTCTGGAGGAGAGGAACCACCACGTGGTGGAGGTGCTGCTGTAGACCATCTGGTCGAAATCCTGAACAAAAACTGTTCTCCAGCTAAGGGGATTGTGAAATAGTTGATTGCTTTCTTTGTTCAGTGTTGTCTGTATATTTATTTCTCAATTTCTGTTAAACTGTAAATAAAAAAACACAAATTGAACAAAACTATTAAATCACTAATGAAAATAGATTTATTTTGGTAAAAACTTTGCAAATACAGCAAGGACTTCACATTTCAGAGGTTTAATAGACTTTTTACCTAAAACCAACATGACCAAGCAACTGAGATGCTCAGCCACTTACACTAGAAGGAAATCAACCCAGCTCATATTTGTGCACGTTTACAAACTACCATTCTGCTGAATATTTATCAAAGAACTTATTAAACAGAAAGCTGACATACAGCTCACACAAAGCCCTTGAATAATCAGTTTTAATGATGTAGAGAAGAGTCCTAACAGGTGTTTACTACTGTCACAGTTTAAGTCCCTGAAATCATCCACCAGCCCCAGGTATCCACTCTGAGGGACTCGGGTGTAGCATCACACCTGGCTGCAGCATCCTGATGTGCCAAACTGCTTCAATGCATCACACTTTCCCTGATGTGCTCCTTGTTTTCAGGTCTCCATGGCATCAAAAGACGAGTCGTTGACTTTTGACTCATTTGTTGTTTCTAGTAGTGAAAGGTCGAGCTCAGGTAAGGGAACCCTCCAATACTGGAATGAGTTATAAATGCAGTCTTCAGTGTGAGTGTCTCCCACTGGCTGAAAGAAAGGAGGAGAAAAATAAATATAAACACGCAAAGCACATCTGATTTTTTATTTATTTATTTTAAAATAAAAAAGCAATTTTCCTCAAAATGACTGGTTTCATTGCTGGATTTGCACATGCTCATGTGTGGTCAAATAGTGACATCTAGTGGACATTCACACTCATTACACAAAATTTACACCATCTTTATGCTCTGAATCTTCACTCATGATGCCATGGTGTGACCTACTTTATCATCAGCTGTATATGAAACGGTCTCTGGGTCAACGTGGTCCACTCGGGGTCGCTTCGGGACCCTGACAGTGCTGCTACCGTAGCTTCCAGAAATCGTCTCCGCATCGCCGGAAACCTTCTTCGATTCGCACTGTGGTCTCGTAAAACAAGTCGCTTCTTTTGCTTTCGCATCATCTTCGGGAAAGTATGGTCTTTTTCTGCAGCGACTTCTTAACAACGCCAGCAGTGGAGGCGGATTCACCGCCCCGGCCGAAGCCATGCTCTCCAGCCGCACATCAACACTGCTTAGGGCTCGGAAGTACCTTCGCTTAGTGGGGGAGTCGAACAGCAGCGTATCCTCAGCGCCTCTTTTGGCCATTAGAATCAGATATTTCAGTATCTGCGTATTACTCAAACATTGCTACTTGTTATAGCGATGTGTGCGCCACCAGTAGCCAAAACACTGAAAACCGGAAATACGAGATTTAAAGAGCCAATCGGAATCGACTCCTACTATCTTAGACCCGCCCACAGGTCCTCCTTTTCCTGTGGCGCGCACATTCAGGGGGTCTGTTGATGCTGGCGAAAACTCACAGAAAAGGACCAAGAATATATCTTTAGAATGTTTAGCTGCATCATTGGTAACTTATTTTCATTATACAATGAATTACTGTCAACTTTTTGTGAATATTTTCTGCAGCCATAACACAAAAGACTAATGAAATATTTATCTATACCTTTATTTCCTCAATGTTTCTTTATTTCAAAGTATGACTGAAAAGCAGAGGAATAGGCGACATCAACATATCCAGTTACAGATTTTTAACTAAAAACTGAAAGGCAACCGATAGAAAATGTAGATTTAGTCATTGGCACGAAAAAATGAATACATAGATTTCAAAATGTCCAATCCAACACTTATCGTAAACTCAATGTGTCAGAACACGTAAAGGTTACTGAGACCGTGGGCCTATATTCCTAAAAGGCTTAAGGCTTTGACTACAAACCATTATAACATGTACTTTACTGTAGCCAGAGGTAACAGAGCCATTGCTGACTGAAAGATACTATGTGATTAGATTTTTTTTTTAAAAGATAACACAATATTGGAATATTTCTTATCTCGTACTACAATGTGTATTCTGTTGCTTGGACTATTCTGAAAACTTCAATTGAGTGAATTTTTCTATAAGTCTGTAAAAGAGGTGGGCAGTCTGGGTTTGGGCTGTTGCCCCATGACCCAGACCTGGATAAGTACTCAAGTCTCTAAAAAAAGGATATCTTTTGTGGCAAAAAAAATAAAATAAAAATCATTACGTCCACTTTCTGGTGTCCATTTTGCTTTTAGACAATCAATTCATTTCCACAGGAGTCAATATTTGACCTTCAATTAAACTGTTTTTGTCAAAAAATCTGATGTCATGTTAGTCTGTCACTGCTCTCTCGACGTGATGACTTAGCAGCTGGAGGAGAGTTTAGTCGTTGCTCATCCTCTCGACCATTAAAGTGCAGCTCTTCAGGTTTCCGTGCGACAAAGAAGACACAGTCATAGATGTATCTTAGCATAGAGCAGTCATTTTCTGTGTAGGTGGTCTGCATCGACTCTTTTTCCACCTGCAAATAAAACATAAGCATGGCTCTCTAACCATAAAGACACACTCCACATTAAAAGGAAAAAATAAAACACTCATGACATTTACCTCAATGAGGAAGCCCAACTTTACAATTGCTGTCCTAATGTCTTCATAGCTGAGTTCAATAGAGAGCTCATTGACCATGTTCTCAAAGTGATACAGAAGTGGACCTAAAAATATCAAAACAACAATTTAACATTTTTTGTTATTATAAAAAATGACAGCAACACATTTAATGCATAACAAAAATATATGCATAAACATTATAGATACTCTTTTCCCTTAGTTTACAGGATGGTTTGTTAAAAAAACAGATCAAACATAAACATGAATTCACTTTATTTCAATTTAAAATATCAGTATATCATTTTAAAAAATCTGGATTTTACAAAGGTTTAAAAATTTAAATGAACCCCATTTTATTGAACAAACACACATGGTATACTATACTGTCAAAACTATGACTAAATGCAGAAGCCTTGTAACAAAACGTATTGTCTCCACAGAAGTTAGGAGGGGATGGGCAGCCTGGTGCAGCTAATGAAAAGAACCTGATTTACTAACTTTCAACATCTCTAAGTTTTGACAGTTTGCTTGGTGGAAAGAATTGGGATCTTAAAAGGCAATTGCCTGTACATCTGAGAAGGCTTATCAAGCAAACAATTTCAAGTCAATCTTTTTATACATTAAAGAGTACAAGAGTCTTTAAGATTCCCAACAGGTTCAGTCTGATTTCAGATTATACTAAAGAAGTTCCCCACAAATGAAGAGCTACATATCCACAGGCCTCAGCATGTTAAATATTAAAGTTTATAATTAGAAGGAGATTGAACATGAAGGACTTGTTTGTAAGGGTCTAAAACCAACCTTACGATGGTGCCTGAAACTTTATGAACTGGTTCCTACTTTTACTTCAAGGACTGTGTGAAAATCTGATGAGGTTTCAGGTCTTATTCATGGAGAAATGTAGATAATTCTAAAAGGTTCTCCAAGTTTCAGGCACCACTGTGGATTTTTAACAGTTCAACATTTGGAGAAAACCAAACAGAATGTCAGCAAAACCACTTCATACCAGCTGGTGGCAGACACCACCAACAAGTCCTCTACCTTCATGGAGAAATATGAACCTGGTGGCAATTTTGGGAAGTTTGGGGGTCACTCAAAAAGACCACAAAAGATGAACACAACAGCAATGATCTGAACAAAAGCTGTAAAGTTGGGTGACCAAAATTATTTAACAATGACACAAGAGACATTTAAGGTCTTACAGATTATTACTGGTATTACTAATTGTTTCAATGATCTAATAAACCCGATTGTAAATAGATGACCTTTTGAAAAAGAGCTTTTGCATTTAGGGTTAGTTTTGTTTGAAATAATTTGTGTCTTTTAATCCAATATTGTATTTGCCATACTTTACATTTGGAAGCAAAATCTTGTTTTTGATTTCCTCTGACGCAAAATCTTTTAGCCAAACTATGCATCAACTTTCAATGACTGCAAATAGTATTTCTATCAACATGCAGTTGTTTTGTTTTTAGAAAACAGAACCAAACTCACCTAAGTTGATCCATACTCCTCCAGGCTTAAGAATCTTCCAGATGGTGTCTACGTACTCCAAGACATTATGAGCCGTGTCGATAAAGAAGCAGGTTGCCACACAGTCCCACATTCCTGACAAAATGAACACATATTACCTTTACATAATTTTACTAATTCACTCAATTACTTGTAATTCACCACAAATGAATAGATAGATAGATAGATAGATAGATAGATAGATAGATAGATAGATAGATAGATAGATAGATAGATAGATAGATAGATAGATAGATAGATAGATAGATAGATAGATAGATAGATAGATAGATAGAGAGATGATTTGAGGAGAAATCAAATTGAGACAATTAGTACTACAAAGTAGTAATTTGCCTAATAATTTCTTCCAAGTATTTTCAATATCTAACTGCATCAATTTATCATACCTGGGTCAGTGTAAACCTCCACAAAGTCCCCTGCCACCATAGAGAAGTCTGAAGTCAAAGGTAAACTTTGGGGGTTGACATCAGGGAATCTGATAGGCCGGGTTTGGTCGGATGATTTTTTGTTGTTGCTGAATTGGTGAATCCAGGGATACAAGGTCAGAGCATTCACTTCTTCACACCTGAATGAAGAAGTTCAAACTGATAAGCAAACCTGAATTAAGTAACACTTTGCAAAACACAAAGTTAGCTTCACTGCCAGGTAGCTGAGTTTATATAACAAACACTGATCCTTAAAAATATACCTTTACAAAAATTTAAGACAATTTATTGCAAAAATTCATGCAGAAAATAATCACAGTAGCAAGGTGTTTGCCAAACAACTGAAGTCACAGGATTTTGAATTTTAATGTTTGCGTTACCTGTTGAGAACAAAGTTTGAGGAGAAGAGCATGAAGAAGCTCCACTCGTTGCCCTGACACATGTAGCCGAGCTGAGCTATCTCCCAGGCAAGACGACCGAGCCCAGCTCCGGGAACCAGGACGCTCACCTTAGATATATCACTGATATAATAAAACGCACAAAATGCACATATCACATAGAAAACACAGGGACATATTTTTGACACAAGCTGCTCTAAACAACAAATGACAGTTGGTGCGTATTATCTCATTTTTGTTACCAATACAGTCATGCAAATGCTTGTCAAAGTGTGTGTTTATATTCCTACTATTGGTCAATTGGGAAGAGTCTCTGGATTTCTTGGATGATGGGTTTGTAGCAGGAGTCCCTCTCAGCCTGACCCACTTCACTCCAGTCCCTGACAAACTGCTTTATCGTGGACTTTAGTTTGTCCATGTCAAATGTCGACGATGGACGCATTTTCTTCTGATCTACCTGCTAAAACAAAGACAGGTAAAGTAGCCGAGTAAACCTATTTAGCTAAAAGAACAAAATTTTCAATAAGTATTACCATGCAGTGTTGGATCTCTGTGTGTGCATAGTTCATATGATCCTGGTTTGCGTCATTTCCTACCCTGTTACCATACTCCACATTCTCAAACATGTGAAGGCTGTTGTGGACGATGGCCTCCAGAATCTGCTGATTGTGTTTGGCACACTCTCTGATCCGGGCTAGTTTGGATAAAATGCCAGGTAGCAAATTCTGGTGGCTCTGAGAGAGACTTAGAAACTGACGCTCAGCTCGTTTGACCTGCTCCTGGACATGGACTCTGGAGGTTAAAAAAAAAATTTAAAAAGCATGACTCCTAGTACACATACTGCTGCCAAATAAAGCAAATCTCATCTAGCTCTTTGTTACTTAGAGCCATATAATTCCAATACATTCTATCTCGTGTGTGTAGCTAAATTTGTAATGGTGGGAGATTGTGTGGCCCAAAGGTGGTACAATGAGTATATGTAAAAAATACAAATAATGCCAAAATACCAGATATATACAGGGTCAAATGTAGTTTAATACAAAGTGGCTCTTATACGAAAAGTACAAACCAATTAATCCCCGAGAGAAGACTATGGATAAATTAATTTTGCTTCAAGCTAACAATTATCACCAGATAATGATGTTGCTAACGGAAACATAATGCATTTATCGGACTTCCTTTAAGAAAAAAACAGCGTTTTCTACCTGTAACACCTAAAAGTATCGATTATTCTCCAGAAATGCTGCCTTTCCAGCTTGGCCTCATCGTCTGGGTTGTATTTTGTCCTTTCATTCTTATAATAAGGTCCACACTGCGCCCTATCTCTTGTTGCTTCTGCCATGTTTGAAACCGACTCACCGTGAGCCAATCAAAACGCGCCCAAACTCTTCTTCTTGAGATCTTAGTTTTAGTGGATTAGGCTCCAGGAGGTTCACTGCTGCCACCTACAGTCTAATGATGGAATTGCAATAAATTGCGTTTATAAAACACCCTCAAAACCAAAATAAAAAATCTAATAAGGCAGAAATCAATGGTACGATAATGACAACGCATAAATATATATATGCACCCACTGTCAAAGTGTTAAATCTTGATCAAGAGAAGCAGATCAGTGAGACTTGCATTATAAAACGTTTGAAAGTGTCAGATCAACAAAAAAAAAGAGCTATTCATGTCAAATGTCAAAGATGTTAAATGTTAGCAAGGTTAAGACATTTTACATTTTAATAACAAGTTTGTTGGTCAAATGACTTTGCAGCGCGCAGCATAACAAATTAGCAGCCAAGAAAAACCTACTGCTGTTGTATGGTAATACTTTAGATTTAGGCAGAAAGATACCAAAAATATTGTGTACAGAATACTAAAAGAACATTGCTAAAACATGAGACAGCATGATGAATTTGTATCAGCACTTCGAGTGCAAGAACAAATATGACAAATGAATGAGTGAAGACCTCCAAACAAGAAAAAACACTGGAGAACAACAAGCTAGCTGAGCAAAGCAAAACTAACAGACATGTATCCAACGTAGTTTGAGTTTGTAAATAAAATGATTCATCAATTTAGCCTCAAACTCAGAATACAACCAGAGTGATTATTTTCACTCAGTTTTGTCACCAAGGAGGAAATTAGTGCCCTACTTTGGATCAACGCTGCAGGTAGAATGGTCCTCTCTCTTTAAAGTCCCTGCATGTGAATGTCTTGATGAAGCTCAAAGGAGGGTTCACTTAACCAGCTGATGGCAGGGTCTTGTACTGAGTAGTAATGGTTGTTAAGTCCTAAATCTGAATGGCTGTTTGAGGCATCAATCATCTTTCACACACACACACAATCCATCAGAAGTCAGCAATAAATAGACAGATGGATTAGATTGAACGTAAACTATATGGCATGATGTAAGTCAACAATAGTAAACATAAAGATGCCCATTGGTACACTTGGTACTAGGATCAACCTATAGTCAGGTTGATGGTTGACCTTGTAGTCATTTCATCTGTCCTGCAGCTGTATACCGGTATTTTGTATGAGGAGAGGAGCAGAGCTGTCAACCACCTTGTGGTAAGTTGGATCAAATGACAGGGGAAGATACCGTGCAGACCTTGCAGACCCAAATGTATAAAGGATCTGCTGAGAACCCCTGGCAGAAGAACCTGTTAAGATGGTCTTCAACTCTCACCTCCAGCAGAGCTTTGACCACATCCTGAGAACAGTAGGGGACAATAGAGTCCAAATTTGCTTTATTCTGCTCAGTGGCTGTTGCTAGTTGTAGTCGCAAGGTGGCCAGTGCCAGTCATGATGACAACCCCTGTACCTGCTGATGGACACCAGAGTTTAGGGGAGCCATTAGGCTGAAGGAAGAGGTCTACAGGGCAAGGTTGGTCTGTGGTCCAGAAGCACTGGGCAGGTATCAGAGAGCCAAGTGGGGTACAGCAGTGGCAGTTACCAGCTCTTTACCCTTGCTAGTGGGATGGACGGGGCATGGAAGTTTGCCCAACCAATCCACATGGGTTTTGTGGATTTGAAGTGTGACTGTGTCTGCAGTGGCCCCCTGTGGGGGGGCGCTCCAGGAGTATGGTGGATGGCTTTTGGTTGAGGGCCAATCAGTCCCTGTACCAGAGGAAAATGAGTCTGGTCCACATAGCCAGCAGTAATTTGGACCCGTTTCCAGTCAGGGTAGTACACCGCCAGCGCTGCCTTGTGTCACCGGTTCTATTCATAATCTTTAAGAAGATAATTTTTCAGGGCAGCTGTGGTGTGAAAAGTGTTAAGTTTGGTGGCAGGAGGATATCATCCCTGCTGTTTACAGATGATGTACGTAGTCCTCCTAGCTTCATCAAGCTATGATCTTCAGCTTTTGATGGGGAAGTTCGCTGCCAAGAACATGGTTCTCAACCAGAAAGGGTGGCTTCCCAACTCTGGGTCAGGGGAGAGCTTAAGGATCCAGGGGTCTTGTTCAAAGTGTGGGAAGGAGGGAGAAGGAGATTGATGGGTGGATCGGGGCAGCATCTGCAGTGATGCAGACGCTGAACTGGTCTGCTGTGGTAAAGAGGCTCTTGATTTACCAGTCAATCTATGTTCCAGTCCTCACCTATGGTAATGAGCTTTAAGTAATGACCGAAAGAATGAGATCACCTTGAATTTTAATGTTGCATCCTTATCGTCATAAGGCAAAACATCAGACAACAAAGTATTAGCGTTTTATTTATTGTTAACACCAGCTGCTTGAAAAAAAGTGTCTTCCATCAGATGTTTGGGTTGACAATCTTGCCCATGAACAATATGTTTTCAGTGTTTCGCTCAGTGATGAACACCATGAAAGGATGATTGAACTTCAACTCTGGTACATAGCGAAAAGACAGCGGTATAAAACCAACACCAGTGACAGCAACAGCAGTGGCTCCAGCCTCATCAACATCCAGTGCAGCTTTGTGGACAACCTTAAAGCACAATGAAGGTGGAGTGAGTCAACATATGAACAGAATGAAGGCAAAAAACTGTATATTTAACATGTTTTCTCCAACTTTACCTCTGACACATACAGTTTATGCTCATCTGAAATACCACTAAAATTTGCCTGATGACCAAACATGTCTGCCATTCCCATTTCAGTCAACACCTCATTCATGTTGTAGGACGTTTTGATGGAAAACTTTGGAACATAGATGTTGTATTCACTACAAATTGGACAAAAGAAAAAAAATTGTAAGAATGCATCTCTTTGGATAAAGACTGGATCAAAATGTAGACACTCAACTTGGACTTCATCCACTTTAGCCATTTGGTGACATGGGCTGGGCTGATAGCACTCTCCAGAGTATTCATATTATCAGGCAACAGCAGCAGCATGGAGTAGGAGTTGTTGAAGGGAAGGTTGAGGATGGTTGTGTTAAGTGCTTGGTCATGATAGGTTTTAAAGTTCTTTTCTTCTATTTTCATCATCTGGACTCGAACCTGGAAAATAACAATTTTAGTTACTCATGACAAAACACAGCATATTAATAAATAATGTTGCAAAACTGTTGTATGTATCATATCTGTTTGGAGAGGCCTTGAACCTTGTTGTTTTTGTCTACATGGAATTCATCCTGCCTGGTCAGATCAGGATCAAATGGAGTCTCCCACTTTCCTGTTTGAAAATGATCAGCAGAAAACAGACTTGTTACAGTGAGTGCATCAGACTTTAAGGTGCTGAATGAAATAAAACAACCAGATCTTATCTCATGTGACCTTATTTTACCTTTGTAGTAAATATAACTGATGAGATACATGACTGTGTCTGGATCCAGGCTCTCGACCAGCTTGTCTAATTTTCCATTTGTCTTATCGGACACATATTTATTGATGGTGTTGGCACTGTCTGTGGTTTTAGTGAAGTTAACACTGAAACCATCTGCAAAATAAGACTGCTTTAAGACATCCAGGAACTCAGGCAGTGGCTTGAAGAGATTGTCCATAAACACAGCAGTGCCTGCATTGACGTCCTTGTGAGACTGTGTGTTTGCAAGGAGTGTACGAAAGGCTTGGTCTACATCTGCTTGGGTCAGTTGGGAATTGTTGAAACCCAGACCATGGAACACCTGTCTGTGGGTCTCCCCCTGTGCCCCTACAGACAAAGCAGCTAAGGCAACAGACACACTAGTAGGTGAGTAGAAGATGTTTTTGCCCTGGGACACGGTGAGACCTGCTAATTTCCTGTACAGATGGTAGGCAAACTCCTTGTTTGCTGAAGTCACCAGGGACATGCTGTTGTCCCTGATGTCCACATCAGTGTCTTGGTCTTCCTTGGTGTGCCCTACATGGTGATGGCCTCCCCCCACACAGACCACAGCTGATAAGATCCAGAGAACCAAGGCTGTATGCATCATGGTGAACTGAAGCAAGGTTCAAAAGAGAGAGTTGTTTATTTGAGTTACACAATGCTTGCTGTTGCAATACTCATGCAGAGACTTTATTAAAAGTAGTCCATTTTAATGTTTAAACACACACACACACCTAATCATCTATCTGCATTTCACCATTATTCATTATTTATTTTCCTAGATCTTTTTTATTTAGCATTTGTCATGGTGAATGTTAAAGATAAATGTTTAACATTAGAACACATTCATGACCTTTCATTTGGAACTATTACAAAAAATAGTCAAATTAATTTAAGAAAGTTACAGTTACAGTTCACTAATATAACTTTTTTAAAATTAAAACAGCCCATTTGTCTTTTGGCAGGTAAATATTTATAATGTTATATAATTTTCACTTGAAAAATATATTTTTTAAACTCTTTAAACCACTTACCTTCCACTGGCTGCAGCTCACAGTTTGTTCTATCCACCAGACAGAAAAGCACAGAGTACATAGAGAAAGAGCCTGTGTGTATTTAAATGATCAGCTGAACTTTGACTTTGTTTATTTTCTGTCCCTAACTCTCATTTGTTCCATATAATGATCAGCCACTAACTAATAATGGCATCAAACTGAGGTTGCAATTATTAAAAAGTACAGAAAATGTAGTATTTTTGCTTTAATATAATGTATAAAAATTTGTTTTACAGCCTTTGTAAAATACACAAACAAATTTGAGATTAAATCAAGTTCATCAAATTCATTTTATTTATTAGAACATATTTGGTTTGCTTGATTCTGATTCTGGTTTGTCACAATTTGAAAAAGTTGGGTTTTTATGTTCAAGATAAATTACAAGTAGTTGTTATTTGTGACACACTTTAAAGGTTTATAAATGATCTTGACAAATATTTTCTTCTTTGAAACAAACTTGACATTTTCAGGGACAAACAATAAGGCAACAAATAAAACATTTATTTGTTTTGTTTTTCTACTATACTCAAGAAGACATCAAAATAAATCAAAATGAAGTGGGCAAAAACTTTAGTCATTGCATAAATGTTGAAAGGGCTCAGAATCTCAGGCTCAGAGGGGAACTAAAAATAAAATTAAAACTTAGTACGGTAAAAGAAAAAAATAACAAATTAAAACTAGAACTGCAAGTAGTTATCAACAGGTTCCAAGCCCCACCCACCAGGTCCGCCCCTTGCCCCGCCGACCCCTGTGCACTCTCCACCTTGCGTCCCGTCAGACTTGTGTCACCGAATTTCTTTGCACATTGACCAAGTTGTGAATCTGTGGTACAATGCCTACCCCTGAAAGCTGTTGTCTATTAACAGGCCTGCACATAAGTAGGCCGCAGGTCCGCAATAAAACAAAATTTCAGTCGTGCGTACCAGAACCAACTGCCTGAATGCGCCTTTGCGAACCAGCGCTGCCCTGTCCCATTGGGGAGCCCTTCAATCTGACAAGAGTCTTGTCCTGCTGCAGTGCAGCAACTGGGTGCTCACATGGCCTCTGAAACTAGTACACACAAATGACAGGACCTCCAACCGACACACACACGCACACAGTATCTCCAATGCACGTGGCACTGCACCAGATTCTGATTCTGATTTAAGACCACCACTTTCACAGAGAGCACACACACCTTGACCACTCAATACCCCTGTCCCCAACAGTCACCTTAACAGTCCAGGTAAACAAAGCCCCCTGGAGATTCAGGCCTCAGAGATTCAGTACCTGATAACCCAGTGACACACACACACACTGTAGCCTCTCACCCCACCGCCTCTCACCCCACCCTCTCTTCCTAGGTCTCTACAAAGCCAACATATTCACTTGTGAAAAAATGTGTATAAAATCCATATTTCATCAATAAATTACAAAAATATTGTCATATGGTCATGATCACCTGTGTAATCATTTACTATTACCTCTATGTCCCTTGACACAAATGTATGTCAATAGAAAGTTGTTATTTGTAATTTTTTGTATCTAAATGACCAATTAAAAATTAATATAAAATCCATATTTCATCATAAAATTACCAAAATATTCTCAGATGTTCATGTCTCCATGAAGTATAATGTCATCCTAATTCCATGGTCTTGGGTATTATGCTCTTTCAAACAAAAATGACAGACACCATTTTCACTGTATCTTATGGAAGCCCATTTCCGCCATTTTTAAAAATATTTTTTGATACTTATCTCATAATTATGAGATACTAAGTCATAATAATGAGATGCTAAGTCATAATTATGAGATACTAAGTCATAATAATGAGATGCTAAGTCATAATAATGAGATACTAAGTCTTAATTATGAGATACTAAGTCATAATAATGAGATACTAAGTCATAATTATGAGATCCTAAGTCATAATAATGAGATCCTAAGTCATAATAATGAGATACCATCTCATAATTATGAATTATGAGATGGTCCTGACGTTTGAGAGTATAAATAGCGATGAATCCCATAGTTCAGTTGACTTCCTTGTCCTCGTGGTGGTTAGTCGTATTTTGAAGAGCAGAGAGAGATCTATGAGTGTTTGATTTAGTTTAGTGATAGTTTAGTTTTTCTGATTTAGTTTAGTGATAGTTTAGTTTTTCTGATTTAGTTTAGTGATAGTTTAGTTTTTCTGATTTAGTTTAGTGATAGTTTAATTGTTGTTCTTATAGCTTTAATTGTTTGCATTGTTTTTATATTATTATACTTATACTTTTAACTAATTGTTCTTCATATAGCTTTTTTAATTGTTAATCATTTTTATATTGTTCTACTTATAGTTTTAACTAATTGTTCTTTTTATAGCTTTTATATTTGTTGATCGTTTTTTATATTGTTCCACTTATAGTTTTAACTAATTGTTCTTTTTATAGCTTTTGTAATTGTTAATCGTTTTGTTTTTATTATTCTAGTGTTAGTTTATATTAATTGTTATGGATAGTTTAATCAATTGTTACACCTATAGTTTTTCTAATTGTTCTATGTACGGTCCAACCAAATGCTCTAGTTTTATTAATTATATTCAGTCATTAACAACAATGGCTGAACAGACACCCCAGGAGGCCTACAGGCTCAATGCTCTTCTGAAGGAAGAAACAGCAACAGGGAGTATTGAAAACCTGCGGGCCTGCCAGCTGTGTCTGGAACTAGAGCAAACTACGGAGGCCAAACAAAAGTGCCAGGAAGAACTTGCCTCAGAACTCCAGGCAGAAAAAGACAAGAACCACTCCCTCCAGATGGAACTGGAGAGTGTCAAATCTTGTCTTTTGAACCTGAGCCTGAAATATGAAAAAGATATTTCAGCCAGTCAACAAGCTGCTGCAGAGCAGAAGAAAAAAACTGATGAGGACATTCGTGCTCTGCAGGAGTCATGGCAGCAGACTGAGGCAGAGTTACTGGCAGACCTAGGGAAGTCCCAAACATCTTCCAAGGAGCTCAGAGCTGTTCTTGAGGACTTGAGTGATGAGCTGGCATCTTTACAAGACTTCACTGAGTTCATCCAGACAACTTCCCATGACAGGGAGAGGAGTCTGAAGGCAGACATTGAACACCTGAGAACCCTGCTTCAGACCAAGGCTCAGCCCAGGCGGAGAGTCTCTGACCAGTCCATCGACATTGAGGACTTTGGACCTGGCAGACTAAGGCTACGTTCACACTGCAGCCAAATGCGCTTCAAATTCGATTTTTTTCCCTCATGCGACCCAAATCTGATTTTTTTAAGACAGTCTGAACGGCACAGATCCAATTTTTTCAAATCCGACCCAGGTCACTTTCATATGTGGTACTGAATCGGATACGTATCTGATGTTTTTGAAAGCGACTCCAGTCTGAACGGACATGTTGCATTGAATCCGCCTCGTACGTGACTGACTGGAGGCAGACCACTAATCTGCGCCGACGGAGGGAAACGCTCCAACACGTAGAGCTGATACTGGAGACTGAGGCAGTTGGTGGACAGAAAGTGAGGTTTTGGACTTGATTAGTAATATATTACGTGATGATTCTGTTCAAGTGAACTTAGCGCCATGGTGTGGACTCGCGTTTCTGGGACGTGCTGTGGCGGTCCCGTGTGATGAGTGATCTGACGGACTAAAATGGTTTTTAAACAAAATAACGGTGCAAGCGCGACATGGCGCAGCGCTGATGTCTTCAGTGTATTTCACCCTTAAAGAGATCTTACCGTAATTGTGCCGTGTTCAAGTTTATTGCCAAAGTCATTTTACTTCCGTAAGCAGAGCACGTTATGTGTGACGTCTTGTCATCGTCTGCGCATGCGGGCCGCTTTGGGGCCGTGATTCGTTCACACTGGAGACTGTTTGCTGTCGCATTTCAGTTGAAGTGTGAACAGCCAGACTAAAAAATCGGATTTGATTAAAAAATCAGATTTGAGCATTAAGACCTGCAGTGTGAACGTAGCCTTTAGGTCACCCGCCATCTAGGATCAGGTCAAGAACAGGCCGTCATTCTAAAGATCCTAACTGGTTCCAAGTCTGAGAGGGATAACCTCAACCTGGACCCACTCATGACACCCCCCAGCCTGGTCTCTGAGCCTGAGCCTGACCAGGCCACCTCAGAGACCAAGACAAAGAGGCCCTCAGCTTGGAAGCGAATGAGGCATTTCCTGGGGCTGAGGAAACCGCAGAGATGGAAAAGAAAGAAGAACCCGTCCAAAAAATGAGGACATCTAAACTGACACTCTTCTTCCACACTCAACTCAGGTTTTCAGGGGCAGAATTTTATCTGGTTTTTAAAAAACGGGCAGCACGGTGGAGAGATGCTCACTGTCATCACAGAGACACACCCAGGTTCAGTTCTCACTTGGGCAGGTGTCTCTGTGTGGACTTTGACTCCTCCATCTGTGCTGTGTGGGCGCTCCAGTTCCCCCCACCCTCCAGAATCTCAGGTCCCTTTGTGAGTGAGTGAGTGAGTGAGTGAGTGAGTGAGTGAGTGAGTGAGTGAGTGAGTGAGTGAGTGAGTGAGTGAGTGAGTGAGTGAGTGAGTGAGTGAGTGAGTGAGTGAGTGAGTGAGTGAGTGTGTGTGTGTGTGTGTGTGTGCGTGTGTGTGTGTTAGTTCAACGCAAAACTTCTCCAGAGCCTCTCTCTGTGGGATGGATCACAGAACTTACAATTCAACATTACAAGTTCTTCTATTAAACTGTTACATCGCTACGAATTACCCTAGGAACCCCTGAAGTGTGGATTTCAGTTCTACAAATCTTTCTTTCAAACGTCTTTTTATTATTAAACAAAAATTAAGATAAGACAACCACAGTGTTTCAGATAATCCACTTCCCCCCCCCCCCAAATAAAAACACAAAACAAACTACAAACACAAAAACAGCCCTCTGCCTAAATGATAAATAATAAAAAAATTTAAAAAAATAAAAAAAAAACCACACCAAAAAGGGCATCTACCCACAATAATACATGTATACATTCCCCCGCATGTGCATGCGCATGTGTAGATGCATACCACAAAATTTATAACTTTAGAAAATAAAATTAAAACAATAATAATGATAAATAAAAATAAATAAATAACGAAATGAAATGAGGGAAGGGTGGGTTTGTGGGCTAGTCAAAAACAATAGTCATAGATTTCTCAAAAAAATCTAGAAAAGGATACCATAATTTATAAAACTTATTTTTACATCCATGCACAGTGTATCTGATTTTCTCTAAGTCCATACAGGCCAAAATATCTTTTATTCATTGTGTATGTGAAGGGGGTGTAGGATCTTTCCACTTAAGAAGTATAGCTTTTTTGGCCAGTAATAATTAAAAATTTAAAACTTTAAATTTGGAATTTAGCAAGTCGAGGTTTGGCATCACTCCAAAAATAGCACAAAAAGGATCTGGATCAATACGATGCTGCAGAACTTCAGACATTGTGTGAAAAACTGAAACCCAGAAATCCGACAAAGAAGGGCAGGACCAGTACATATGAAACAATGTGCCAGGAGCACTACCACATCTGATACATGTTGGATCTACATCTAGGTACATTTGAGCCAACTTAACCCTGGACAAGTGCACACGATGAACTATCTCAAATTGAATGAGTGTGTGTCTAGCACACATTGATATAGCATGAACTCGGCTAAGGATAGAGTTCCACATATCGTCTGTAATAGTAGATTGAAGTTCCTGTTCCCATTTAGATTTGATATCGGCTGCCGAAAAAGATTGCAAGTTTGAAATGAAGTTGTACAAAACCGAAATGATACCCCTGGAAGTTGGTTTGATTGCTAGAATTTCATCAACAGGAGTGTCCGGAGGTTTATGAGGAAACTGTGATGTCATCGCCTGCACATATTGTCTAATTTGTAAAAAACCAAAAAACTGAGTAGAAGCGATACCATATTTAGTAGATAATTGAGAAAAACTGGCAAATTCTCCTTCTACATATAAATCAGCAAAGCATTTTAGACCTTTTCTGTGCCAAGTATGAAAAGCAGCATCTATTATTGATGGAACAAACAAATGATTTGAGGCAACTGGGCTTTGAAGTGAGAAAGACTGGAGACTGAAACTTTTCCTAAACTGAGACCAAATCCTAGAGACTGACAGACTACACTATTATTCCTAAGTGAAGACAGAGCAAGAGGGAGTGGTGAGCCTAAAATTGCCAGTAGAGAGATCTTCTTGTTTGCCTGAGACTCCATGATAGCCCAGACAGGGGGTGACGGTTCTAAATGAAAGTATTTCCAATACAGCATACACCTGATATTAGTAGCCCAGTAGTAATATTGAAAATTAGGGAGTGCCAACCCCCCTGCCTGCTTAGGTTTTTGAAGAAGACCTTTCCTCAGTCTTGGATGTTTACCATTCCAAATAAAAGAAATAATTAAAGAATCCAGAGATTTAAAAAATGATTTGGGAATTAGGATGGGGAGGCATTGAAACAGGTATAAAAATTTAGGAAGTAGCATCATTTTCACTGAGTTGATCCTACCAATTAATGACAAGTATAAAGGAGACCATTTAGACAGTGTTTGCTTGCTTTGTTCTAGTAGGGGAAATACATTCTTTTTAAACAGTTTATTAAATTGTTTTGTGACACAGATACCGAGGTAATAGAAATGATCAATGACCGCTCTAAAAGCGACATTTACCAGATCCTGATCTCGAGCTTTATCATTAAGCATAAATAATTCACTTTTATTCATGTTAAGTTTGTACCCTGAAAGCTGACTAAAACCATTAAGTATGTTAAGAACAGTAGGTATGGAAGTGCACGGATTGGAAAGAAATAACAGAAGATCATCAGCATAAAGTGAAACTCTGTGCTCAATGCCCCCTCTCCAGATACCCTGTATGGCTCTACTACCACGGATAGCGATAGCTAGTGGCTCAATTGCTAAAGCAAACAGCAAAGGGCTTAGGGGACAGCCTTGCCTCGTTCCCCGATACAGTCTGAAACAGTCAGAAGAGAAAAAGTTAGTTGAAACTGAGGCTTTAGGGCTGGCATAAAGAAGTTTAATCCAGGAGCAAAACAAAGGACCAAAACCAAACCTTTCTAAAGTAAAGAACAGATATTTCCACTCTACCCTATCAAAAGCTTTTTCAGCATCCATGGCAATAAGACATTCAGGTATGTTGAGATTAGGGGTGTATATAATATTAAAAAGTCGCCGTACATTGAAAAAAGAATGCCTATTTTTAATGAAGCCGGTCTGGTCAGGAGAAATTATAGAAGGGAGAATTTTTTCTAACCTAAGAGCCAGTAACTTGGATAGAATTTTGACATCTGTGTTTAACAATGATATAGGTCTGTAAGAGGCACAATCAACAGGATCTTTATCTTTTTTCAGCAACACTGAGATGGTGGCCTGGTAGCATGTTGGAGGAAGTATGCCCACTTCAAGTGATTCAGTAAAAACTTGACAAAGAAAAGGTGCAAGGTCACTGGAGAATTTTTTTAAAAAGTCTACAGAGAATCCATCAGGACCTGGAGATTTGCCAGACTGCATAACTGTAATTGCACTCTGAATTTCCTCCTCAGTGATGGGAGCTTCAAGAATGTGTCTGAATTCTGTGGAGAGCCAAGGCATTTCAATAGAGTCAAAGAAGTCCTGCAAATCCTTTAAATTAACTGTAGATTCTGACGTATATAATTTAGAGTAAAATGAACAAAATGTGTCATTAATCTCCTTCTGATCTGATGTTATTTCTCCATTGGCTGCCCTCACTCCTGTTATAATTTGCCTGGCTTTTGAACCTCACAGCTGATTAGCCAGAAGCTTGCCAGTTTTCCCACCATGTTCATAAAATTCACTTTTACTTCTAATCAAAACACTTTCAACTTGATGGGTGGAAAGTAAATTATATTTGGTTTGTAAGCTCAGGCGTTCTTTATACAAAGCGGGTAATGGTGACTGAGCATACTGCCTATCGATATTCAAAATCTGGTCTGAAATGGCTTTCTGCTCGCGCATTGCCGATTTCCTTTTAAAAGCTGCTATGATGATTTCTCCTCTGAGAAAGGCTTTTAAGGCCTCCCATATAATGTTATTTTGCATACCGGGTGTACTATTTTCTTTCAGGAAGAGTTTAATTTTAGAAGAAATATTAGAAACAAATTGTTCATCTGTAAGCAGTAGTGGGTCTAATCTCCAGTGTTTTCTCCTAATATCACAACCTTGAAAGTTCATTTTCAGCACAAGAGGGGCATGATCAGAGATGGCAATGCTTTCATAACTACAAGATTTAATATGATTGATTAGCAAGCTGTCAGTAAAAAAATAATCTATCCTGGTGTAAGTGTGATGTACATGAGAAAAAAAGGAATATTCTCTGCCAGTAGGATGTAAAAATCGCCAGGGATCTGTGAGATTATTCTCTTCAAGGAAAGATTTTAAGTAAGTTGCAGATTTGTTGAGGGTAACAGGTTTGGTGGATGACCGATCTAGTGTTGCATCCAAAAACAAATTAAAGTCACCTCCCAGAATCAAAGAGTAGGTGTTTAAATCAAAGAGCTGTGACAAAAAAATTCCGAAAAAATTGTAAATCATCACAATTAGGAGCATAAATATAGGGTCACCAGCTTATTACAAAGTTTGCCAGAAACTATTACAAAGCGTCCATTTTTATCTGATACAATAGTAGATGGAACAAATGGAATATTTTGATCTATGAGTATAGCAGTACCCCTGGCCTTGGCTTTAAAATTAGAGTGAAACACCTGTCCTGACCAACATTTTGCTAAGCGTGAATGGTCCAAGTCCTGAAGATGAGTCTCTTGCAAAAATACTATCCCAGGTTTAAACTGTTTTAGACGTGATAAGACTCTCTTTCTTTTTATTGGATGGTTCAACCCCTTCACATTCCAACTGACCATAGTAAGATTACCATTCATTCAGAAAACTGAATTGCATGTGTAGTGTAACCCCGAGAGAAACCCATACAAATAAAAAATTAAAAAGTAAACAACAAAAAAGAGATATCCCCCACTCCCACCCTCCAAAAAGCTCCATGTACCACAAAAAAATAAATAAATAAATAAAATACACAAACAAAACCCAGCAAAAAAAAAAAAAGTAATGCAAACAAAAATATCACCCCAACAGGTTGCACAAAACTGCAACCGCTCCGTCCCGTTTCTTCTTACACTCCCATACTGCCAACTTCTACCTGCAGTGTCAACATCACCTCCCTAATAACTAACTCGGGCGACTTGGTTAGACGAGTCAGCCCCATTATTTTAGTGAATCAACGTGAGTGTTAGTGTTCTGACCAGCTGGAGCGTCCACTTCATGGAGGAGAGCGTTGATCCCCCATATCTTGAATGAGGCGGGTGGCCTCCGCGACGGAGTTCAGCCACTGATGTTTACCGTCTGGAAGAATGACCCGAAGTCTGGCTGGGAAGAGAAGGGATGGCCGGAGACCTCTCCTGTAGATCTCAGCCATGACGTCCTTGTACTGGGCTCGCTGTTTTTGGACGTCGGTGTTGTAGTCCTCGTAGAACTGGAGCTTGTGTCCACAGTACTCCAAAGTCCCACGCCGTCTCCGAGCCTCCCTCATCAGCTGTTCCTTCGTCTGGAAGCGGTGGAAACACATGAGAACCGAACGCGGCTTCTCGTTAGGGCCCGGTTTGGGTTTGAGGCTGCGATGGGCTCTATCCAGCTCCAGGGGAGATGAAAAAGTCTCAGCGCCGAAAACTTCCACCAGCAGCCGGGCGAAGAATTCAGTTGGCCGTGGACCCAGATCGAGCGATTCCGGCAGCCCCACCAGACGAACGTTCCGTCTTCTGCTTCTACTTTCCAGGTCAGAAAGTTTGGTTTTAAAAAGTTTGTTCTCCTCCTGTAGTGATTGACAGGTAGCTTCAAGTGCCGCTAGGCGCTGGACAACATCTTCCGCGTTTAGTTCAAGATCGCTAATACGTTGTCCCTGGTTCGCCACTTCAGTTTGGATTTTGTCCAACTTGTCATTTATTTAATCCGACGTTGCCTTAAAATCAGCAGCTATCGACGACCTATGCTGTTCAAGCAAAGCTACAAGCGCCGGGTTTAGTGCAGCGGTGGCGTCCTCAGCTAAGCTGGCGCTAGCACTGCCCTCAACTGCTGTGTTCTTCTCAGCTTGTCTTTTTGATTTAGACATGTTGTCCACCAAATGATTCACTCTTCAGCAGCCCAAAAAGATAAGTGTTAGGATGCAAGGTAGGGATTAAATAAGAAATTCGAAGTTAATTTGCAGGAGCCAGCAGTCGACACACCTTACTCCATTACCGGAAGCCAGTTCTACAAATCTGATGTGCCGGATGACGCCAGCCTGTCCACACTGCAGTTCTTGGGGGATTGTGTCTGTGAATGATTTGTTTGATGGACGGGTTCTCTATAACACGAAGAGCTTTTTGTTGGTTTCAAATTCCTGATCAAAAGGACAAACAACATTGTCAACCCAGCTGATGCAGGAGGATAAGAATTACCTGGACTGGACCAGATCTCAACATGGACTAGATTCTGGAGATCTTTTAGACCTAAGAAAATGTAATGCCTGAAGCGGATTCCATCACACCAAGGACCTTTGCTGGATCAAAATTCCTAAAACTGTAAAATGTTGGCACTCATCACTGCACTATGTTTGCTAACATTAATTCATATTGTAAAGTTCATGATGAACTCCAAGACTCGAGCACAGCCCTTCCACTTTTGGATACACCTTCTGGCATCAAGACAACAACCTTTGATTGTTTCTGCAGTTGCAAAGGTTTAAGATTTTTGCATTTAAACATTCAAAGCCTCCTCCCCAACATACGTAGATGAACTAAAAGTTTATGTTAATTTAGCTAACCCTGATGTTTTAGTCATCTCAGAGACCTGGCTCAAGAAGTCAGTGCCTGACTCTGCTGTGTCCATCCCTGATTCTATTATATTTCATCAGGATAGACCAACCAAGGGCGGGAGGCTTGCTGTATACTGTAAGGAGAATTCATATTATCTGAATCTTTGCCCAAATAGTTCAAACTGCTGTTATTGAAGATTAATCTCTAAAAGTCTACTCTTTTACTGTTGCTGTTATGAAAGCTTTGAAAGATTAAAGGTCATAATGAGTTTGCTGCTCCAAACGACTGGAATGAGCTGCAAAAATCACTAAAGCTCACCAGCTATGTACCATTATCTACCTGCAACAACTCATTATGACCTTTAATCACTGTGCCTGCTTCTGATCGCTTTAAGACTGCCTTGATTCATTGCATATATTGTGTACGACAACAGTCTTTATGTCTGTTGTTATCTTGTTGTAAGATGTTTGTTTTATGTTGTAAAGCTAGTTAAGTCACTGTTGCTGCTGCATCTTGTGGCTTGACTCGTCTGATTAAATAAAGGTTCAATTTGCTAATTGAATCTACATTTTGGATTGAATTGTACAAGCATTTTGTGTACACTTCAAAAATGAAAATAAAACACTAAAAAAGGTTAAAAAGAAAAAAAGGTTAAATAACCAATTTTTTAAAAGGTTAAAAAAAGTTTAAAAACAAAAAAAATCCATCCATCCATCCATCCATTTTCTGTAGCCGCTTAATCCTCCACAGAGCTGCTGTGCTCCACAGGCAGCTGGTGCCTATCTCCAGCAGTCAAGGGGCGAGAGGCGGGGGACACCCTGGACAGGTCGCCAGTCCATCGCAGGACCACACAGAGACGAACGAGACAAACAACCACACACCCACTCACACCTAAGGACAATTTACCAGCCCAATTAGCCTGACAGTCATGTCTTTGGACTGTGGGAGGAAACCGGAGTACCCGGAGGAAACCCACGCACGCACGGGGAGAACATGCAAACTCCACGCAGAGAGGCCGCAGAGCCAGGACGCGAACCCATGACCTCCTTGCTGCGAGGCAACAGTGCTAACCAACTGCGCCACCATGCAGCCTAAACAAAAAAAAATGTTTAAAAAAAAAGATTTTAAAAAACGATTAAAAAAAATAATAAAAAATATCCCCTTCGATGAATCGCCACCTTATCGTGGTGGAGGGGTTTGCGTACCCTCATGATCCTGAAGCTGTTTGTCTGGGTGACCCGTTCCTGTTAGGGTCTCCATGGCAACATGGCTTTAGGTCAGGGGTCAGACTAAGAGCGATTCAAACACCTAGAGGACCACACCTGTAATATGGAGACAGGGTGGACCTACTGGGGCATCCTGTAGATTCTTTAGCTTCTCAGATTTGCTTTCCCTCCTCATTGTCACACCAAAACACTAAAGGCTCTGGTAACGGTACTCTCAGCAAATGAGATGGGGTTCAATTCCCTGCAGTGTCCTTTTCATTGTGTTGACATTGACAGGAAAGAAATCTGAGATTTATGACGAGTGTCAGAAAAAATGACTGTATTGCAGACATTTGTATTACCTGCATGTAAATCATTGCTTAAATAAGAGTCTCAATTAAGGATGCACAAATGACCCAAAAGTGCATTTTTTGGTTTTCAGCTGAAATACCTAAATCCCAGAAACAACACGGCTAAAACGTGTGATGAAATGCTGCTTGGCTATAAAGCAGGGATGTCCAAACTTTTCAACACGAGGGCCAAAATCACTAAAGTCCTCAACTTAGAATATTTCTTAAAAGAAAAAAAGCAAAAGATGATTTTATTTATTTGTTCTGCTCACAAATTGATATATTACCATTTTATAGCAAATAGCATTTACTACCAAGCAGATCTGGGAAAATGAGTGAGAAAGATTGTACGGTGTCCCAGACCTTTGAGTAGAAGACTCTATAAACCCTTCAGGTTAACGATAGACTCTTTAATGTTGTTTTCATCAGCTGGAACAGGAAACAAGGTATCAAAGACGCTGTAAAGATTTGTCAAATTTCAATAGTTTATTTTATTTTCTACATATTTCTCTTGGAGCTGGTTGACCACAACTAGACAAATGGTTACCAAAACTAAAGCAACAGTTCAATTAAATACGGTACATTGAATGGGATAACTTATTTCCCAAAGTCATTTCCAGTCAAAATGTCAAATGTTTCAACTAATTTTAAGAGTTTTTTTGTGGAAAAAGTAGAAATATTACAGATAACTTTCTAAACTGCCTCTGCTTTGAGTTGTCTTGTTTACATCCAACAGGACTGATGGGCTAACAGCTAGTCTGAGTGTATTTCTGTCACTGAATCCTCAAAGATTCACACAAGTTCCTGCAAAAAGATTTTATAAACTGCACAAAAAAGCTGCTTTTATGGAATTTTATTGATGTTTACAAGTGTGAAAATCATCAGCAGCAGCAAATCGAAGCACATCGAGTGCATCCAGGAGTCAAAACTGACAGGAATTCATGAATGTTTCTGACAAAATAACTGTGTAATGTAAACAATGTGGAATTTTCTAGGTTGAAGCTGTTTTAAATTAAACTAGTAAACTAGACCGTCAGTTCTGCTCTGCAGACTTTGGTCTAGCCACGCTCCATTGGAACCTCTGCAGTTCACTGACTGGTTCGGTCAGTCTTGTACTGGGCCAATCACAATGCTCTAACAGTTTGGTGGCAGGGATTAGTCGCTGAGGGAAGAGCTGCGACTTAGAAATAAAACAACATGGCGGTACCTTGGGAAACACCTTCGTTTGAAACGGCTTTGTCATCAAGTTTGGACGCTTTAGATTTGGGCTTTTCTTGACTCAAACAGATAGAGGCCCTCAAGTCTTTTATTTTGAATTTGGATGTATTGGCTGCTTTGCCGATGAGATATGGTAAAAGTTTAAATTATCAGCTGTTCCAGTTGTTGCTAAACGGCTCTGATTGGTCCTAGCGCTATCCAATAGCATGTGAAGACAATCTGATCAACAACCATTCATCCCACCCCTATGAATGAGTCATTATCTACATGTATAGTCTGACTTGCCAGGCTAGTTTTAAATGGCAGCAACACATTTGTCTTGACTAGCTGTTAGCTCATTCATCCTGAAGGTTGGAAATGCTATTTCTCCAAACATAAGCTGTTCGGGAACATATCTACCGTGGACTAAAGATAATTATTTACAACTTTTACCCAGAAAAATGCATAAAATGATATCTGTAGGTGTGTATTTCTAATAGTAATCCTCCAACAATGATGGTGTGAACCAGCTACTTGTCATCAGCGTTTATGAATGGCTGTTGTTACGTCCCTGTTACACCTGTTGAAGAGAGAAGAGGCTGGCTAACTTTGACCAACACTCACTCTGTTTTCTTGTCTTTGTAGTCCAGAGCTGCTGCTGATTGTGGCTCCAGTTTGATGCCTGTACCATTTAGGTATGTGGTGAGGAGGTGGAGGACAGGTCAGATTGGGGTACCCTGTACATCTGATCACATAGTTTAATCTTTGTCTAATGTCTAGAAACACTAGGTAAGCAGAGGGTGCCTCCACATGTAATGTTTTACCTCGTCCTTTTGTATATACAGTATGTGTGAATGCTGATCCGTATAATGACTTTCCATGAACTTAATAAGATAAGATAAAAAAATGGCAGAGCAATACCACATGTGGTTGCTTAACTCGCATACAACTGGTCTACGTGTTTCCTTCTCCACTAACCCACTACTGCGAAGATGATGAAGGCCGAGCCAGTTAGAAACTAGAAGCATCTCATCAGGATTTAAATCATAACCTTCTACTTTGGCTGTAGGTCTGTATGTGACAGCATCTGGGTCCAGACCCAGACTGCTTGTTGGTGACATCATCTTTAATCCATCACCAAATGGTCTCTGAGGGCCATGATGTGATCATTAGGACTTATGCTTTCTCCACACATCAACCATATTGCTGGCTTTAGTAATAATGATTGGTTATAAACTCTTTTTAAATGACACTGTCAGAATGCACAGTAATTAGTAGGACAGTTATAGGTTGTGTTGTTTAGTTACTTGTGGAAATGAGAGTTTGAGTGTGGATGTCTGAAAGTCACCACTGCATTAGGGTAAATGATGAAGTAAACAGGAATTAAGCGATTTTAAAATATAACGATTTATATCATGTTGTGATAAAGCCTCACAAAATGTTGCTATCAGTTTTAGGCTGTAATGCCCAGCCCTAGTCAGAAATATAAAGAGTCAAATCTCACAGTCCTGGAACAGAGCTCCTGGTCATGGTTTGTGGAGGATGAGGACCCACACGCTAGCGATGTGATGTTCATGAACGAGTCGAATCTTTTGATCGGCTCTTCGCTTTGAACAAGGAGAACCGAGTTCTTGTAAAGAACTGTTCATTCTTTGTATTAACTGTGACGTTTGAAGCTGGGAGGCAATATTCAACAACACTGACTCTATTTATTTAAAACAACATGAGTTAGTATAGCAAGATGAACCCATCAGTTCTATCGGGGAAGCTAATTCGCAGAGGTGTGGACTCGAGTCACTTTGGATTGAGTTTTTTCTCTGGGTCTAAACATCAACCAGTTACATGTTGAGGAGGTTCATGTGAGTGACCACAGCTGTGTTTTCTTTAAGATTCAATCAAATGTTGATCCTGTCCCTCACAAACTGAGTTTAGAAGACGCATCATTAATCAGTCAGCAGTTGATGGTTTTTCTGTAATGTTTGATAGAAGCTTAGTTCATGGTGACTGTCCAACCAAGTCCTTCAACTCAGACAAACTTCACTTTTTTAGCTCTGTGAAACCCTGTAATCCATCAGAGAGGTTTTCATGAACGCTGCCAAAATACCACCAGTATTATAAGGAAAACAACTGATTCAGACGAAGGAATTTGGCCACTGGCCCGCAACACAACGGTGCAATGCTGCCACCTACTGGATATACATTCTTATATTTGAAGCTTTCCAGCGTTGTTTGATGTCACATCCGTAGGACAGCGCGGGAAATTCGTTCCCGAATTGCAGAACATTTTAGCTCACAGCCTGTTCAAGATAATGGAATGATACATGGATGGCCTCATTCTTTTTGATTTAAAATGCTTCATCACTTAAAGCGGCTCTCTGGAGCATTTTTCTATGTATCAAAGTTTTCTAAATGTTTTAAATGATATTTCAGGTCTAAACTATGATCTATGGGTTGAGTTCCACAACATCTGTCATTCTGATGAAGACCCTCCTTCCTCCTAGAGACCCCTTTCCATTTTTTCTTGCCGCCGACATTTTTCAGCCAATGAAATTCAAATTTCTGCATTCTCTCAACATGCACGCGCATCGACCAAACCTGTACCAGTAGGGGGCGCTGTCGTACAGGACGTTCCGTGTGTTTCTCTGCCGTCTCAGCCGTTCACTGAGGACTCACAGCTCATTTCTACTAAAAACCTACCCATTCTCCAGCTAAAGATGGATTTATTTTAATTTTTAAACCTTTCACCTCACAGAATGGCAATGCTTGACAGGATTACGCGTTTATTTTGGTCAGAAAGTTCATCCAGGGCCGAGTCAAGTTCAGCTTCAGAGTCCAGCAGCAGCTCGGTGCTAACAGAGCTAATATCAGAAGCAGCAGGGACAGAGAGGGCTCATCAGACCCTCGTAGTGTTGTTGGAAAAAGACTGTGAACTGTGAGTGATTAAACCCTACACATTGAGCGGTACAGTTCATGTCCGAAGTATATGCGCCGTGTGCACGCGCGCACACGCGACCGGACGCGCGTGTCGAGATGTTTTGAGGAGGAGCCTTGGACACTAGATTCAAAAACTGCTCTCTCGATGAAATCCTCCAGAATGCGGCTTTAAAACTGAACATGCATGATTATTTAATTTACAAATACTGACTCCTGTCCCTTTAATACTTTTTAAAAATACTTTATTCTGTAAAATGTTGTTTAG
This sequence comes from Callopanchax toddi, assembly GCA_006937965.1. Classification (NCBI taxonomy): domain Eukaryota; kingdom Metazoa; phylum Chordata; class Actinopteri; order Cyprinodontiformes; family Nothobranchiidae; genus Callopanchax; species Callopanchax toddi. The sequence continues at coordinate 1,587,434 of SSNR01000009.1, read as the reverse complement.
TTCTGTTTTCTCGTCTGGAAAATTTGACAGAGACCCAATATTTTTTAAGACAAACCAGGAAGAAAACAGCAGAAATTAAAGGCACACCATGCAGTTTGGCTTGTTTTTAGCTCCCCCTAGTGTCCGTTTTAAATCACTGCCGTAAAAACGTTAGCACCATTGTTTCTGCTCAGAAACCCCTAAATCTAACTGTTGAAATGTCTCCTCAGCCTTCACTGCTTTCTACTGGAGCGGTTCATCACTCATTCAAAGAAATCAGCTGTGTTCAAGCAGGGAGAGATGGGAAAAATCAGGAATCATGAGCTAAAAACGCTCCGGAGCTAGCATAACAGCTAGCCACATTGGGTTAGCCTAAACCTCGTGACTGAAGCTATAACTATTTCAACTTTGTGCTAGCTAGCGCTAAAATGTTTGGTGTTGTGTAGCTTGCACGATTTTCCAAATAATTTGGGTTTTTTCCATAATATATAGTTGCCTCGTAGGATAGATGCTACACACCAAGTTTCACGTTGATTTGGCCTTTATTGTGAAAACAGTAAGCAAAAAAAGGTTTTGCCATTTTTGTGCTATAGCAAAAAATCTATTTAGGCGGAAATGGGCGTGGCCAATATAAAAGTGGTTCAAAATCATCCAAAGATTAAGTGGCTATAAAGGTTTTGAGGGTGGGGCTCAACTTAGTAAATGATTTGTATACTAATACAGATACTTTGTAAAGAGTGATATAGATTTATAAAGTGTACATAAGTAATTTATAAATAATGACTTGTGTACACTTTAGATTAGAGGATGCAGAAAACTTAGTAAATGATTTGTATACTGATACAGATACTTAACAGTGGTAAAGATTTATAAAGGGTACGTTATAAATAATGACTTGTTTACAATTTAGGGGATGCAGAAAACTTAAGGATTGACCTTCAGATTTACAGGAGCAGGCACGTTGTACACAGGGTTTTGTAGTGACAGATTATGCAACCTGGGAATTGTACTGGAAGATGTCCAGGCTACTGGTAAATCCTAACTGGTTCAAGGCTTCACATCAGCTGATGCTGATCACACTAAAGAATAATCAATAAGGTTAGGTAGTTAGGATTTATTACTTTCAACTGTAGTTTTCAGGAATATCTTACAGCTTACTACAAATTTAAACATTTTAAAGCAAGTTTGCGTTGTTCATCATTGACATAGCTTTTAATTAACATGTTTGATAAATATATTAATAGCTCTGTTCATGATCAACAACAAAAAGTTTATAAATGTTTAGTTCATCATTAACAAACAGCTTACAAAGTTTTTTAAAATATTTAATACATAGCTTATAAATGTCTATTAACAACACATTATATTGTTCTATTCATCCTTAACAAATAGTTTTTATACATTCTGTTTTTTATTAACAAATAGTTTGTTAATGTTTAACCAAACATTTATAACCAGCTTATAAACGTTTAGTTAATAGTTAACACATAGCTTATAAATGCCTATTAACAACATATTTTATTGTTCTGTCCATCATTAACAAATAGCTTATAAATTATGTCCTAAGTAATAACAAATATAAATGTTCTTCTCATTGTTAACAAAGAGCTTGTAAATGATGTGTTAATCATTAATAAATAGTTTATAAATGTTCTCTTCATCATTTACAAATAGTTTATACATGTTTTGTTCATCATTAACAAATGCTTTATAAAGGCTTTATAACAGAACATTATTATAAAGTGTTACCAAAAAGTCTAATGAAACTCTCCAAAAGTAACCATGAATGTTTATCTACAACTGATTGACTTCTCATTCAAGAGGGCCACCACAGCTATTCAACATTCACAAAAACAAAAATACATAGCTATAACTCGGTCAATTTTGAAGATATCTGATGTGGTTGTAGCTGAGAATCATCCACAACCAGTACCCAGGAGTATACTCAAGATTTTTGCTTAAGATTATTACATTACAGCTCGTATGTGGATTATTTCTAGCCTAGTGAACTAGACCGTCAGTTCTGCGCTGCAGATTATGGTCTAGCCACACTCCATTGGAACCTCTGCAGCCCACTGATTGAGAAATGTTTAAAAATAAAAATAAATCCCTCAGTAGTCGAGGAATGGATAACTTTTTAGTATAAATTAGCTCCGAGTCCTCCATGAACGGCTAAGACTGTAAACGGAGAAAGACACGGAGCGTCCTGTACGAGAGCGCCCCCTACCGCTACAGGTTTGCACAAAGCGTGTGCACGTTGACTGAGCCCACAATGCAGAAATTTGAATTTTATTGGCTGAAAAAGTTTGCTGGTCAGAGAGAATTCAAAGGGGTCTATAGGAGGAAGGAGGGTCTTCAGAAGAATAACAGATGTTGTGGAACTCTAACCATAAATCATAAATTAGACCTGAAATATCCTTTAAAACATTTAGAAAACTTTAATACCTAGAAAAATAATCCACATATCTGCTTTAACTATTGCATTTACCCTCCATGTATGTTAATAAAATACCTAATAAACCACTGGACAGACTTTTATGAAACTTTCCAAAATTACTTATTGGGTGTACATTTTCAAAAAAATGTAGTTAACCCAATTCAAGTCATCTGCCAACAGTTGCAGATTTTACAGATTAGTAGCTGAGAGTCATTTATGAAATGTACTCCAAGTGTTGAAAAATCGCATAAAATCTTGTGATATTGCATGAAACAATGTTTTTTTCTCAAGATTGGTCCCAAACTCTGGCATTAAAGGTGATGGGTGATATGGATTCCTTGAAGGCATGCTAGCCCTTTTATTTGTTCATGTTGTGGCAGCTTTTTGTGTACATGTACTTGATAACATACATTTTTGTCCACAGGCAAAGTAAAAACTGTAAATAATGTTCATTATGCTGTCTTTGAATCCAGAAACAATCATATGAATTATTTTTATTTACAAACATTCAGTACAAGTGTTTGAGATTTCTCCATTACTAAGGAAATGAGTGATTTGAGTGGAATGTCTCTGAAACCTTCCTTCTGTTAAGGACCCACAGACTGGGTTTAATGATGTTTGCCGAAGAGCTGTCCATCCAGTTTGATGAGTTGTCGGAGGAAACCTCGATTAGGAATCACACCCCGGTTGTCTTTCACTGCACAAATGGCCTCCACAAGAGTCAGGTTCTGCTTCAGCATCAGGTAAGCAAGAACCAGGGTGGCTGAGCGGCTGACTCCCACATGACAATGCACCAGAACTTTACCTGAGAATCCCAGAGAAATCTAATGTAACACCTTTCATTTTTATAGATGCCAAATCAGTGTTATTTCCCTTTGCCCCTTACCTCCTCTGCTTAACGCCCTGTGGATAAAATCTGCTGCCGCCTGGAAGCTGATGCTCATGTCATAGTCGCAGGAGTCCCTGGCATCAATGCCCATGTAGGTGATGTTCATTCCCTCATAGATTTCTGGCTGTCCATGTCTTTTGCTGTGAGCTGCATTCAGGATGTGAGTGAACCGACGCATGGAAAGATCAGCCAGGTTTCCTGCACTTTGTCTGGAACACACAATTTCTGCATTTAGAAACAGAACCTTACAATAAAATGCGTGTGATTCACTGTGAATTAGGCATGTAACATATTCCAGTGATTAATGGAAAAACATTTGAAGCATGCAATTAGGAAATATTAGAGACCAGAGGTATGCCTTCATGCCCTGGCATCATTAGGAACTCTCACATAGCAGAGCTGTAGTTTATGCAAGTTCCAATGGAGAATGGAATTTGAGAACTCTTAGCTATTCGTTCCAGTTTTAAATTTGATTTATAATCAGTTTCCTCTCCACTGGTAAAATTAGACTTATTTCTTTACATTTGTAATGTTGCTTCACATTAAAATCTAAGTGTTTAATAAAGTTTCGCTGTGAGAAAAAGGAGTTTTTCTTACTGGTCACCGATGTAAAGCCTCGGCCACACTTCGTCAGCATGACTGATGATGGCTCTGCCTGTGAACAAGAGTTTTTCCAACTCGAACACTGCCAGTCCAGGTGAGCTCAGGTCAATTTCGACTTTCCGATGTGGTCGCTCATCGTTCCACGAGGCAGGAAGTTTAGATGTGTACGACATAATTTTTTAAATTTGACGTTTTACTTCACCTTTGCTGCAAAATAAAAACGGTCTTCTTCAAATTGCTACGATATGAAAAGTTCATTAAAAAAAAAAAAACCCTTATAAGCTCAGACCTGGCAGAAAGCTGAGTTACTCCAGTGAATTTCTTCTACAGCCATTGTGTCAAATGGAACAGAATAACAAGAGTTTTAACCTCAAGCTCCTTTGCCTCTGATTCACTCACCCCAACACTGCATGTCTCAAATGTTGTCAGGACATTTGACCCTTAAATTAAACCTAGCCTGCATGCCTCAAGCCTTCAGGGGGCATGTGTTATGCTTTTGCAGCAGTCTATTTAAAGATGTGAATGCCGGCTGGCAAAGCTTATTGCTGGGCAAGTTTCTGCTTGACAGAAAGAAAAAAAAAAGAGGCAATTTTCTGTTTAATGTTTCTAAAAATGATTTTCTAAACATGACAAAGAACCTAATGTTGTATGATCAATCTTTAACTATATAAATTCAAACTAAAAAGTGTGAATGAAAACTTTAAGTGGTTAAAAAAAATAGATGACATTTAATGGTAATTATTTGTCATTTTTCCTCAGTTGCAAGAACTTCAAAGTTGATCAGGCAAATATTTCCATCTTGTGTTGGAAACATGCATTACAACTGAAACTAACCAAAAATGAACACATCACAGATTTTTCATGCAAACGTTTTGATCTTTTCTTTAATATATGTTTGTTTCTTCTAATTATATAAAACCATCCTCTGAAATATGGCACTTTTTTTTTCCTTCTTGTTTTCCTCTTTAAATCAACAAATATGTTTGAAAGAAAAAAAGTTGACTCACTATACACAAGACAATGAACTCCGGTGCACATTTGGTTTTGAACTAACAAGAATTTTCACCCTAGAAAAACACAACCGAGATCAAAAATAACATTTGATCAAACCACTTTTAGCAACAGCGTCCCTAAACACAAAACTTAATGAAAATGTTAAAGCTTCATCCTTTTCTTTATACAAGAGTACAAAGCGCAAGAAAAACAATTACTTTTTAATTACCTTGTTTACCCATCCTATTATAGTAGTTTTTAGGGCGAAATACATGGCATTCATGTGTAGGTTTGATTCTAGGACTGCAATGAAGGCAGCTTCATCCAAAAGATGGAATAATGAGGACAGCAATCTGTAGGGGTTTTCACTAATCTGCTACACTGGCCTGAATAATTGGCTCTGAAATATCATGACTGAGTGCTTATCTGGCGTTACAGTAGGTGCAAGGCTGGGAGCATAACAGAAACAGAAGCCGACTATGAATCCATCACAAGAAAAGACAACATTATGATCATGCAAGTAGACTGAGATGTTGCAGACAGCTGATGAAGTGCTTGTTACAAGTAGTATCAGACTAAAACAGAGCCACAATCCTGAGGGGCAGTCTGAACACGTATTATGAATTCAAGACCACAAACAGCTGCAATGTAGCGCTAAATAAACTCTTCTCCAGTTAGCAATGTGTCAGTAAAGGCATGACGTTCAAAGTAAGATGTGCAAGAGTGTCAGGTTGTGTAGCCAGCATAGTCACTCATGGAGGCTGAAAGTCAATTATGATATATACACGAACATCAATTCTTGTGTTGAATACCAGCGTAAATACTACTCAAAGAATGTTTCTAAATCTAATAACTGCTCCACCTTGTCCTTGGGTTCATGACATGTCCATAAGGTACTTTATAACGACAATGTGTTGGGGGAAAAAAGAAACATAATACGGATTGAACCTTCAATTATTCCATGGAAGATCTGAAAGAAGAAAAGACAGCAACCCATGGGGAAATACAGAAAGTCCAGATCAGAAGGCTTTCCTCTCCAGCTGGTCAAGAATGGTCTGGATTCTCTGTACAGCCTCCTTTCGGGCTTGCCGTACAATCTCCTGTCCCTGAGTTTCCACAGAGTCTAGCTCCAGCAGCTCTTTGGTCAACAGTTCTTCCAGACACCGGTAACTCTTATCTGTTTTTCTGCCAACAAACTCATCAACGTCTTCCTGAAGCAGCTGGACTCTGGTCAGAACCTGTTGCACTTTAGCAAGCCCAGGATTGTCGCTCAAAGGCTGAGGTCCAGGAGCAGGTGGGGTCTCAGCTTGTGCAGGGTTAAGATCACTTCTCCCATTTTTGTTGTAAATTTGAGGAGGTGAACTTATTTCAGCAGGCTTTCCATTGGGGGGATTGGGGGACAGTGCTGGTCTGGGTTTTGGTCCGACCTGAGGGGCGCGCTGGTGCTGCTGGTCCTAAAATACAAACAGTGTGTGTGATTCGTTTGATTTAATTCATGGCTCTCGAGTTATTTTTATGCAATTGAAAATATTTAGAAATCACAAGGAATTAGAAGAGGATTCTTACCTTGGGCTGATAGGGTGGTGGAGCACCAGTTCCAGTCCCTGGCCATGCTGGAGGATGTGGTGGACGGACAGGGTTACCATAGTGATTTTGTGGAGGCTGCTGTCCATGCTGCCACTGCTGCTGTGATGGAGCATACGAACCAGAATGCCCCCAAGCATCAGCCTGCGGGTTGGGGTGGAGAGGCTGGCCAGTGGGGTATGGGGGATTCGGAGGCACTGCATGTCCACCTTCACTGTAGTGTGAATAATGTCCAGGAGGATATCCAGGACCCTGAGGACATGAGAAAGAGATCATCTTATTGTTTTTCAAAAGTATATTTAGTGTCACTGTAGGAAGGCATATTTCTACCAGCAGAAGCTACATTTCAGGTGTAATGTACTACGTGGCAGCTACTACTAAGGCTATGTAAAAATATATGTTTGAATACACTCACGCTTTGACAGTGTGGACCAGGATAGTGATGATGTTGGTGTTGAGGGTGTGGTTGCCCAGATGCTCCACTGCTCTGCTCTGCTGGACAGCCTTGGTTTGGATAAGAAGTTCTCTGAGGGTCAGCACAGTAGAAGGGGTTTGATGGGTGGAAACCACTTGCTGAATACTGACTTTGTGCAGGGCTGTAGACTCCGTGGTCATTTGGGTAGCCTCCAGGCATCAGCTACATATACAACAAGAAAGGGGACATGTTTAAAGTAAAAAATGTGCAAAGATAATAGTTGGTAGACCTAGGACTTACTCTACCCATCATCGTATTTGGCTTTGAGAGGATGGGTTTTGTTGCATAATGCTGTACCTGTGGATTGTACTGCGGCTGAACATCTGATCCTGAGGGATAGGTGTTTGCATAGTGCCCAGTGGAATGAGACTGTGGATACCAGTAATGTGAAGCATATCCTGGATACTGAGAGGCATCCTGAAAACAAAAGAGGTGTTTAAATTATACAAAAAAAAAAAAAAAAAAACACACCAAACATGAATTTAAAAACGGACAAATCACTTTATAGTACACACAGTATTCTTTCAATGTGGCTGTATATCCTTGAAGGTACAATAAACAAATAACACTAGTGTACATTAAATCTCACGGCTGCTGAATCAGCTCTGCACAAACTATACACGCCGTTAGCCTTAACAGAAATGTTGTCATGCTGAAAATAAAAAGATATTCTGCTTAACTAACAAGCTTATTCTATTACATAATGCCAGCTAGCCGAGTTAGCCGTCCAGCTAACATGAACAGCGCTAGCTGGTTTACTTTGGGTATGATTTATACACACGTTCAGGTGATTTTTAAGCAATAATCTTTTTATAACTTATTTTATCCACCTAGAGTAGTTGTCTAAGTCGTATTCATTCACTCACCATAGTGTTATTCCAGCTTCCGTGCTGATTTTCCGAGTTACAAGTCGAGGGCCAGTCTGGTTTAAGGTTTGAGTGCATTTGGCGCATCAGCTACGCGCTTTCTCCATCAGCCGTCCTGTTGTGCGTCATTGTAAAGAAATAAACCTTTAATGAGATAAGAGTTACGTATCTAAACCTCCAGCAAGTCCAGGACGTTTTACTCAGAAGTAGAGATCGTCTGGTTGAAATCAGGAAATGATTGAATGACGCGAGCTCGGGAAACCCTGTCCTGCCACTTTAAAACAGAGAGTCACCAAATATTGAGATACCTCACTCTGGTGTAGTTTTCGGGCACCATGAACCTAACTGCGGGATCAGCAGGGTCAATGTCTGCTGTTAATGTGTTCACTTTAAAATAATCACAAATATGAGATTAGATGAATTATCATAATGTGTCTGGATGAGAAATATAAGCTTGTTTCAAAATATCAAAGTAAACGTTTGTTTTTCCCCTTATTCATTTATTCAATCTGTCTACATATACGATCTTTGATGTCGCTTGGGTGTCTGCAGTCACATTTATCTGTCCTGAAAACTGTCCTAAAATACAATTTACAATACAAAATAATTTCATTTTTCTATAAAGTAATTCATATCTGGTAATTCTTTTTTTAAAGATGAAATTGTAACGATTTGGTCTTGAAAAGTTACATATACCCGGTGGCAGTGCATAAAGGGTTAAACATTTACAGGAAGTTCATCCTTAGCATGTATAAAGACACTTCCTGTGCTCCAGTTAAAAGAAACATTTTAAAACATTCATGGCTTGACGTAGCATAAAGATTAAAGAACTGAAAAATACTACAGCCCAAGATGAATTACGTACCAGGGACGGCAAGCCTTATCGACGACATTGACAGTAAGCTGGAAGCAGGATCTTTTTATAGAAATGGTTTAGTAGAAAATGTGGTTTCGAGATGTATCATTGTGTCTCATGAAGACTTCATATTTCTGTACCAAAGCAAATTAAATGCTCGTCTAACGCCCCTGTGTTGCTTTCTTCTTACAGAGAAACACCTGGTGCTGCTCCGAGATGGCAGAACCCTGATTGGTTACCTCAGAAGCATCGATCAATTTGGTAGTTATTTAAATAGATCCCACTTTGTTTTTAAATTCAGAAGTAATATCAAAACCAATCAAAGCATTTCTAGTTAACCATCAGCTGAAGATCCCTGCTATGTAATGTTTTTGTTTTGAATTTAAGTCTCATTCATGTCCTGTTTCCTTTCATCAGCCAATCTAGTGTTTCACCAGACAGTTGAACGGATCCACGTGGGAAAAAAGTTTGGTGACATCCCCAGAGGAATCTTCATCGTGAGAGGAGAGAATGTTGTGCTGCTTGGAGAGATAGTAAGTCCTATTAGACTTTTTTTTTTTTTTTTTTTTTTTTCCCTGCTGTAGTTATGTAAATTGAGGTTAAGCAATCATTTTGAAACATGGCTAAATCCGATTAAACTAGGAGGACATTTCTTATTTCTACATACAGGTGCAGCTCAAAAAATTTGAATAATGTGATAAAAGTTGATACTTTTTGTAATTTATTTCAGAAAATGAAACTCTTATACCATATAGATTAATTAGAATTAAGAGTGAAATTCTGTATGTCAAGCCTTTATTTCTTGTAATGTTGATGGCTTGCAGAATGAAAACGTAAAACTCTCTCTCAGAAAAGTTCGAATATAACATAAAATCAATGAGAAATGGGATATCTAAAACAGAAATATTAGGCCTCGGAAAAGTCTGTTCATTTGTGTGCATGTAATACTTGGTTGGGCCTCATTTTGCATGAATTCATGCATCAGTGCAGCATGGCATGGAGGTGATCAAGCCCAGGTGATTTTGATAGCAACATTCAAGTCATTGTAACACCATGGTCACTGAAGCAGCTTTTGGTACCTTTGGCAGTGTGGGCAGGTGCCAAGTCTTGCTGTAAAATGAAATCAGCATCTGCATAAAACTTATTAGAAAGAAGCTTGACGTTCTCTAAAATGTCCTGGTAGAGGCTGTGTTGATTGTGGGCTTCAGAAAACTCAGTGGACCAACGCCAGCAGATGACATGGCCTCAAATCATCACTGACTGTGGGAAGTTCACACTAGATTTCAGTCAACATGCATTCTTCTCCTCTCCACTGTTCCTCCAGACTATTGAACTTTGATCTCCTAATGACATGCAAAATTTACTTAAACCTGAAAAGAGGTGACCTGAAGGCTGCAATGAAAAAAAACTTGGCTTCCATTACACCTCAGCAGTGCCACAGGTTGATCGCCTCCATGCCACACCACATTGATGCAGTAATTCATGCAAAATGAGGCCCAACCAAGAATTGAGTGCATAGAACTGAACATTATTTTCAGAAGCCTGATATTTCTGTTTAAAATCTTTTTTATTTTAATGATTTTATATCATCTATTTTTTGAAGACACTGAATTTTAGGTTTTAATCAGTAAGACATAATTATCAAAATAACAAGAAATAAAGGCTTGAAATATTTCATTCTGTGTATAATTAATCTTTATATGTGTATCTATATCTATGTGTTTAACTTTCTGAAATGGGTGACACAAATATGGAACTTTTTCCACAATATTTGAATTTTTTTGAGACGTACTTGTAAGTGTTCAAACTCCTTAATTTTGACTTGAAGAAGGTAGGCCCCACATCAAGTGCATGGCAATATACTTGAATCTGACAGTCAGGATCACATCTGGCACATTTTTTGTTTTTGACATCTTTGTGGGGCAGCGTTTAGCTCAGTTGGGAGAGTGGCCGGACTGGTAACCAGAGGGTCGCCGGTTTGATCCCCAGCTCCGGCTGGGTTAGACTGTCGTTGTGTCCTTGGGCAAGACACTTCACCCAACTTGCCTGTGTGACTGTGTCTGAATGTTGGTGGTGGTCAGAAGGGCCGATGGGTGTTTAGAAAGGCGCTATATAAATCCAATCCATTATTATTATTGTTATTAATATTATTATTATTATTATTATTTGTTTTCATTCACACATCCATGTTACCTTTTTAAAGAACATAAACTCATTTACAGATTTAAACTTGTATTTCAGAAATATGCTTTGTGTGCGTCTTATTCAGTAGTGGCTCGTGAAATTATTTTTTGGTGGGGCGTATTTTTGCAAGTCAGTTTTCAGATGCACAAAAAAACACATCTCACCACTAGAGCAGAGAATGAAGCAAAAATATTTTCATCTGACTGAAAATGTTGCTTGTAAAAATCCCTACCACCAGTTCACTAAAATTGTGGCGCAGTTGGGGCACAAACGGAGGCAGCTGGCCGAAGATGCCATTTATAGATGAAACCTCTTCAGTGCGTCACTCTGCAAGAGGACAGGTTAGATCGTCAGAGGGATGAATAAAGTTGACAGTGGTCAGTGAGCCCTTTTTGAGATTTTAGATAAAACTCAAAGCTCCATGATGAATTGTGTTCAACATTTTAGGGCTCTGAAGCATGCATATAAAATAAATGTCACCATAATCAACTACAGACAAAAAAGTAGCATCAAAAAGTCTTTTTGGCATCAAATGTCAAACAGGACTGGATTCTGGAAAAAAAAATTCAACTTCAGCATTTTACTAACATTTGAATGTGAGATCTGAAGGAGAGGGAGTCATCGATTTCAAAAACCCAAGATATTTATACTGGGAGACGAGTTCAAGCTGGGATCCCTGGGAGTGGAGATTGATGGCTGGATCTGATCTTTTGAATTTGAGAATGACATTCGTTTTTGTTTTCTCTGCATTTTAAACAAGTTTTAAAAGACTAAATTTAGCCTTAAAGTTAAAGGCCTTTTGCAGCGGGTGAGGTTGGGTGTAGATGCAGAGCCGTACATGACCATCCTCCAGAATAAAATTTTAAGTATCCATTGATGTTACTATTGGTATTGATAAAAGAAGGATTTTAAAAAGTGGTCCTAAAACTGATCCCTGAGGGACAACACCTTCTACTTTGAGTGAACTTGAGGGGAGAATAAATTCTCCCCAAACCATCGTTCTGACTGCTAATGTGAATATGATACTGATTGTTCACAACAGTTCTGTCTAAATTCACTATAGACAATCTGAAGTATCCCTTTAATATATGTATTCTGTGGTAAAGAAAAGTAGCTTTGCAAAGCTTTTCTAGAGACAAACATCATGAAAATATCACTTTTTAAATTGAATGCCGTATTGAAGAAAGCATGTAAACTTTAATTAAGAGATAATGCACTTTTTTAAACATTAATCCCTCCTGTAAATGTGCCAGTTTTTTTCTTTGTTTTATAAAGGGATTTACATCTGCTTTTCCTGACAGGTTGATATAAAAATTTTAATTACTTAAACAAATAGGGAGCACATAGGATCTTTTGTAAATAATGCAAATAATCAACTATAACTAAAACAGAATGGTCAAATTGATTTAAGAACTACTGTTTTATGGATTTATCAGTCAAGTTGTAACGATGTAATGGCCCTTAGTTTTGTGAGTGTAGGATTCTAGGTGTGAGCTATATGAAAGCTGACTGCTTAAAGACGCTTCTTCTGCTGTAGTTAAACTTCTGGTGGACAGCTTTTTAATTTCGTCTCGTCTTCTTCCGCTTATCCGGGTCTGGGTCGCGGGGGCAGCATCCCAATTAGGGAGTCCCATACGGTCCTCTCCCAGCCACTTCTACCAGCTCCTCCGGCAGGATCCCAAGGCGCTCCAGGGCCAAACCAGAGATATATTTTCTCCAGCGTGTCCTGGGTCGACCCGGGGGCCTCCTGCCGGCAGGACATGCCTGAAACACCTCCCTGGGGAGGCGTCCAGGGGGCATCCTAACAAGATGCCCGAACCACCTCAACTGGCTCCTTTCAACATGGAGGAGCAGCGGTTCTACTCCGAGTCTCTCTCGACTGTCCGAGCTCCTCACCCTATCCCTAAGGCTGATCCCGGCCACCCTGCGGAGAAAACTCATTTCGGCCGCTTGTATCCGCGATCTCGTTCTTTCGATCATTACTCAAAGCTCATGACCATAGGTGAGGATTGGGAGGTAGATCGATCGGTAAATCGAAAGCCTTGCTTTCTGGCTCAACTCCTTCTTCACCACAACAGACCGGTTCAGCGTCCGCATCACTGCAGACGCTGCCCCAATCCGCCTGTTGATCTCCCGCTCCCTCCTTCCCTCACTCGTGAACAAGACCCCGAGATACTTGAACTCCTCCACTTGAGGCAGGATCTCTCTCCCGACCTGGAGTTGGCAAGCCACCCTTTTCTGACCGAGAACCATGGCCTCAGACTTGGAGGTGCTGATCCTCATCCCAGCCGCTTCACACTCGGCTGTGAACCTCCCCAGCAAGAGCTGAAGGTCAGAGCCTGATGAAGCTAGGAGGACCACATCATCTGCAAAAAGCAGAGACGAGATTCTCCTGTCACCAAACTCAACACCCTCCACACCACGGCTGCGCCTAGAAATCCTGTCCATAAAGGTTATGAACTGGACCGGAGACAAAGGGCAGCCCTGGCGGAGTCCAACCCTCACTGGAAACGGGTCCGACTTACTGCCGGCTATGCGGACCAGACTCACACTCCTCTGGTACAGGGACTGAATGGCCCTTAACAAAAGACCATCCATCCCGTACTCTTGGAGTGTCCCCCACAGGGTGTCCCTGGGGACACGGTCATAAGCCTTCTCCAAATCCACAAAACACATGTGGATTGGTTGGGCAAACTCCCATGACCCCTCCATCACCCTAGCGAGGGTAAAGAGCTGGTCCACAGTTCCACGACCAGGACGAAAACCACATTGCTCCTCTTCTATCTGAGGTTCAACTATCGACCGGACCCTCCTCTCCAGTACCCTGGAGTAGACCTTCCCAGGGAGGCTGAGGAGTGTGATCCCCCTATAGTTGGAACACACCCTCTGGTCCCCGTTCTTAAAAATGGGAACCACCATCCTGGTCTGCTCAGTATCGCTCAGCCTCTTTCACAAGCTCCAGCTCCTTCCCCGCCAGAGAGGTGACGTTCCATGTCCCAATAGCCAGTTTTTGTGTCCGGGGATCGGACCGCCAAAGCTCCCGCCTTGGTCTGCCATCCGATCCACAATGCACCGGACCCTTCATGTTTCTCCTGCAGGTGGTGGGTCCACAGGTGAATGAGCCCATGTCTCCGGTTTGGGCTGGGCCCCATGGGCGAAAGCCCGGCCACCAGGCGCTCGCTCACGGGCCCCAACCCCAGGCCTGGCTCCAGGGTGGGACCCCGGTAACCCTCCAGGCCGGGTACTCTGGCTCGATGATTTTACTTCCATGAAAATTCTTTTGAACCGCACTTTGTCTCACCCCTCACCTAGGACCAATTTGCCATGGGTGACCCTACCAGGGGCACAAGTGCCCCAGACAACATAGCTCCTAGGATCATTAGGGCACTCAAAACTCCTCCACCACGATAAGGTGACGGTTCACGGAGGAGAGCTTTTTAATTTGTTTAATGAAATTATTCAGTAGCGGTGGGTCCAAGCCCGCAAAGTTCTCAGAACAAATATTGTTACACGTATGTTTTGCCAGATTAAAAGGAGAAAAAAAGCAGTAGCGTTTCTATTTTATCAGGTTAATTGTTTCTTTAGATTAAAATTCACCAGATCCAAGTTAGTTTTTTACTTGTTTTAAAAACAATTTCTGAATCTGTTACAAGTCCTAAACTGATAAATGTTCTAATCCATCCTCCAACTCTGTCCTCCAGTAAAATAACAACCAATAAATCATTTTTAGACATCTAGATCCATTAATTGGTCATTGCAGTGATCCATTACAGAGACCGAAGACCTTCTAGGCCAGCACAGAGCAAGCATGGCTCATGAAGCCCGACTCATCTCGCTATACAAATGTACATCATGTAAATCTGCACTGACAACAGTACAGCCTGTACTGGTAGAGGACCTACAGTACGCTGAGTGTGCCACTTCATGTTACCAACATGTATGTGAGGTACAGATATTTATAGCACATTGTGGACATTTTAATTGTGCTTTAGAAGATGTTATCTTTTTTTAGCTTAATGGGAAACTGATCATTAGGCTCCATTATTCATTTATTACTCATTACTAATTTATGTTCTATTTTAATTGCTGAAAAACCCCACTGGGCTGTGATTCACTCTTCTTGATGGGTTTGCCTGTTGATTAATGCTTCTGGCTTTTTATTGAAATGACAAAGGATCACATCTGGCCGACTGAGACTAGGAGGAAACTTTACAGGAGTGGGAGTTTAAACCTTGGATGCAAGTCTCTGCCAGAGCAATTAGTGTCAAGCGTTTAAACACGAGCACAAACTGGCTTTGATTTAGCTGCTGATGTCTGATGTGGTCTGTGTCTCTGCAGGATGTGGATAAACCCTGTGACACCGTCCTGCAGCAGGTCTCCATCGAAGAGATCCTGGAGGAGCAGCGGCAGCAGCAGCAAGCTAAACAGGAGACGGAGAAAGTCAAAATGCAAGTGTTAAAGGACCGAGGCCTTTCCATACCCAAAGCGGATAACCTGGATGAATACTAACATCGCCTTTTTTAATTTTAGTTTTTCATGTGCTTCTTTCTCAGTTTGTATCAGACTGCTATGTTTATGTTGAATATTAGGGGTTTTGTCTTGTTATTCCATGTGGGCTGAAGTTGGCATCATGTGGAATATTTTTATTGTATTCATAAATTTAGTATAAATCATTTTGATTAAAAACAGATGATCAGCTGTTTTTTTTTTTTTTTTTGTTTCTCAAAATCATGATTAAAAAGTAAAAGAAAATGAAATCAAGATAAATATGTTGGCAATTTAGCTGTCACTTCACAGATGCACTTTGTGATTTGTCACTATAATGTTTTCTGTTTTTGGAGATTTGTGGGTCTGCTTTTGACAAACACTACTTTCCTCCAATAAAGAGTTTTAGTTCGTCTTTATAGAAGGCTTGTTTGTGAGGAAAAAAATTCATCACACAAAATATGACAAGAGGCTGTTTTCTGGAAAATCTTCATGAATTCAAAGTGGCTGTTCATGTGGCATCCAACATGATAGTACATCTCTTGCTCCGTTTACACACAAAATACATAATTCATTTGGGTAATTGAATATAAACTATCAGTGCATCAGACCGCATCCTGTTCCAGAGATCATGGAGCGTCCGGAGAAATCGATCCTATCTGCCTTCATCAGTCAATAAGCCCGTTAATTGTCTGGACATGATGATCATCATCATCATATAACAGAGCCGCTGCCAGAGAGCAGCTTTTGTTGCATCATCATGAACTCGTAACAACTTGATGAGGCTCTTTTATTTAGTATTTCTATTCATTATTACAGCAGTTTTTAACCGGGAACATGTTGCAGTCCTACATGCAGGGAAAAGATTTTCTGAGATCAAGTTGTTTATATTTGCAAGTGTGATTTCCGGCCAGATTTCAAAATAAAATAAATTCTTTGACCTACCATAGAACGCCAGAACAGAAATGTACATTTCTACATTCAGCTTGTTATACAACCCTTATATCTCAAACATGCATGCAGTGTAATAAGTCTATAACTTAAGTAATTAAAGTGCAGTAAACTATACAAAAAACATGAATTTGTTATTTAAATATAGAGACACATAAGTGAACTCATGGTTTTAAAAGCAAAAAGTAATATGGTTCTGTCTTATTTGATTGAAAGCGTTTGAAAACATACACAAATAGGAGTGCATGCATTCTATAGGTCATAAAAGTTTCAAGCAGTATTTTAACTTGGGGTAAAGGTTATGAATACTTAATATGTTGTTAGTTGTATGTAGCTCATTGAATAAATTCAGGTTGGAGAAACAAATTAGGTCTGAGATAGATGAGCTAACAAGTCAACAGGTTCAATCTAAAAAAATTCATTGCAGTTTATTGAAATTCTATTTAATAACTTTCACATTGTCATATATTTCTCATAATTAATTAAGCTGCATTGGTTTTCTGCTGTAAATAACCACAGAATTCTATGTAAATAATCATGTTGTGAAAAATTAGGACAGGGTAAAAGTTTTTAAAATAATATTTTTAGATGAAAGTTGTTTAAAGACAGCAGAAAAACTTTGGAACTGGCCTTGAGCTCATCTTTGTGTTTAACAACAATACGTCTTTCCAAACTGAAATCATTTGAACATGCAGGATGTTTGTTGTTTATAACTTTTTCAAAGAAACACATTTGAACAAAATCTTATTTATCCATGTAAGAACGTGAAACTTTCCAGAAACAAAGTTGTATGTATTATTAGTAGTGTTGTGTTTTACAGACAAAATGAGGGATTACATGGACATAACAGCAAGTGGTGGAACAGCTGATGCTGTTGATTAAAAAATGATTGTTCTTTAGGTCAAATGTTTCTCATAACATATGTGAACAGACTTATTTCAACGTACAGTAGCTGTGTTTGTTGGTCATATCTTTCAAATCCTGCATTAACACATGATATTCTCAGGCCTGTTTTGGAGCAGATGAGCTTTTCTTTCATTGTTGTAATGTTGAATTTGGAAAATGTGCTATTTTCCTCTGCAAATATACACGAATGACTTACCTGCACATCATTCTGCATCTGCTCTGTTTACATGAAAATGTTCAGGTTTGTCATGAATGTGAACTCCTGGATTTTAGCACTGACAGACTATATTAAAGACTGATTTAATTTGTGTGAAAGCAATGACAATGACTGCATTAAAAATGACCAGAATTACCAAATTCACTCCAAGGTCAAGGTCGTTTTTAAGTGATCAAACTCAACAAGCTGAAAAGAACTACCTCAGTTTTTAGTTTTACTTTATGTTCTGGTAACTCTGGCCTAAAACATGTCTACTTTATTGTAATTTCTATTGAATGTTTCCAAAGCCAAACAGTATCACAGCTTGGTTATCTTACAAGTAGAGACAAAACAGTTTGTGGGTTAAGTTGATCTCAGTTCTTACTAAAAAATTTAATTTCTAAAATTAAAGCCACATTTTTTTTTTGTCAGAGGATGATTTTAGAGATCTGAGCCCAAACTAGTAAAATAAGACTTTTATTTATTTAACAGATTATTCACATTGATTAATGTAGTTAAAGCAGATCCTGCTCAGAAAAACAAAGCCGACAGCTGACATAATGTTCATTTACAATCCCAAAAAACAGTTTGTAATTTTAAAAATACTGATTTTTATGTTTAGATTGTAAAAGTTATTTCTAAAAGAAATAATCTTTAGGATTTTTTAGTGTTGGGTATCATATAAATCCAACCATCTTTTTTCCACCCTTAGAGAAAAATGAAAATACAGTCTTTTTTTTTTTTACACTCAAATTATCAAATGAGCTTTCAGGTGGGAAATAAGAAATATCAGTTTCGTGGTTTTATTTTGGTGGCTCGTTCCGGTGGAGATAATTCGTGCGCCTTGACGCTGCTGTGACGGAAAGGCCCAGCCTTTTCTGATTACGCACCAACTCCTGGAGCGGGTGGGGGGGCGCTCTGATGTCCTCTCTGGTGCACTCAGCCAACCCCTGCCGCTGCTGTAAGGTAAAGCTGCTGCCCTCCTGGTGTATCTCTGTGAAGGATCCTCTCAGATCAACCCGATTTTATCTACATCGGATCCTCCAAGTTGATGATTTTCTGCATCGGGGAGATTTCGCCTCCAAATCACGCATGGAATGGTTTTGGAGGGATTGGAGTCGAAATGCTGCGCCGTACTTCCAGCCCACAACAAGAACCATGCCCAACTTACACTGCAAGCAAATCTATGACATCCTGTTTTATCCTTTACGACTTTGATAGGAGTGAAATTTGCTCGGATATCGACGTGGAGTGAAGCAGAAGGGAAACCGCACGGTGCCAGCCTGAAAGGACGCTGTTTTCGCTGCAGACGCTCGAACACCGAAAACCCCTCTGCGTTCAGGATCTTTCTGTTTTTGATGGAGCTGGAGAACATAGTAGCCAACACTGTACTGCTAAAAGCGAGAGAGGGTAAGTTGAATCGTATAAACGAAGCTCAGTGCAAAGGCCCCGGCTTTGTGACAGTCTGCGCTCGGTATGCAGTCAGAAAAGGTGGGAATGATCGTAGGGATGACGGCAGCCTGCGGATTGCACGGCTCAGGTAAATCCGACAGATGCAACAGAAAAAAGGGGGTCTTATGTAACACATCACAGCAACAGCGTGTCACTATTCAGCTTGTGATCAATTAAACCCACCAACTCACCTCTAGGATGGGTTTATCCTCATTTTGACAGATCGTTTCTCCACATATGTAAGACAGGGTGGGAAGGGCAGGAGGAGGAGAGGGGGTCTGCCTCCCACATCCGCTTTGGCTGTCTATGCAAATGAAAGCCGCTCTTTCGCAACATTCTGTACTGAAGCGCACATTAAGGCAGGGAATGACTCCTCCAGAGAGGGAATACATGAGTGGAGGCTGGCTGGTATTTGGACGGTGATCTGATGACGTGATCGCTGTTGAAATCTATGCAAGGGGCCTGCAAAGAAAGGCTCCGACTATCAGGGAGGAGGAGGAGGGGAGTCAGGCGTCTGAAGGCCACATGCAGTTTAACCAGAGTCTGAAATGATGGTAGAGTCAGTAAGAACTGAAATAATGTTTTCATTCATGTGAAGATGCAGTTTGGCTTTATGAGTGTCAGGATCAGGAGTCAGAGGGTTTGCTGACACTTACATTAACAAACAATACTACCTCACATTATCACCTCAATATTAATATTATTTTAAAATAATTGTTATTACATTAAAACCCTTATAGTCCCAATTTAAATTTAGACAGGGGCAGGTCCAGAGAGTTTTGGGGCCAGTGATGAAGCCAGAATAGAATTTCAGAAAATGTGTTATGTTTATTTTTATGATTTTGTTTATTATGGGAGTTAGGGAGCCCCTTCTGATTTAGGCCTATATCAGAATATTATTTTATAGAAGTTCTTTACATTAAAATACATTTATAAGGGTTGCCATTTTTCTCCTGGGGCTTGTTGGTGGTGTCGCTTACATTTTTTGAACATCTAATTTTACCATTAATAGATTCATTGAAAGAGAAAATACCAAGTTCAGTCAGACCTAAAACTGACAGCTAATCTAATTTGTGATGTTTGTGTTCTGAAGTTGAAATAAAGGCAGCTGTAAAGTGGAAACCACATCAGGAACATTTCTGACAAATGGGTGAACTGAGTTCAAATCATCCACACAGGGGAATTAAACTCTACCACGCAGTAGGCCCAGGCATGCCATTAACGTTCTGTGAGAGCAGCATGGATGCTGAACATGGAGCAACATGCTTTCAGTTAATTTCTCAAGAAGACGTTTCTATTTTTACCAAGACGATGCTGAACCATATTACACATCTATTACAACAGCATGGCTCTGTTACAGAACAGTGCTCCCAGTCCAGGCCTGACACATACTGAAAACATTTGATTTGATTAAACTCAGTCACAAATATTTATCAGTTCCACAGGATTTAAATAATATGCAAATCCTTTCATTCTAATTTTGTTTGCATATTTCATTTTTAGAAACAGTATTTCAAAACTTATTTTAGTTATTTGCAAATGTTCACCAGATGAAAATGTTCTGGAATCAGTAGGTGGATAAAATAAACACTTTAGCATCTTAGCGCTCTGATGCATACATCTGTCTTTTCTGAATTAGTCATACTGTCCTGTATTCACAAATCTGAAGCGACAGAGGTCTGTAGTCAAGCATGTGCTCATTCTCATAAGTCCCTACACAAGATTCTTAAACACATGATTTCATGTGGCAGCAACTTCGGTTCCAGCCAGGGCGACACAAGCGAAAGTCTTCAGCAGCTTCATATGAATGATAAACATTAGTGTTATTTTTGTAAAGATGTGGTGGAAGAGAGAGTTTTATTAGCATTGATGGGTTGTAAAAGTGAACCAGAAAGCTGACATGCTGTCTGAACCCTTGTGTGGGTCAGACTTGATGTTCGTTTTATGGTAGCAGAGCACGACTGGGGCTGGGTGAATCAAGCTTCATGAATTAATAAGAGCAGTTAATGAGCCGTAGCAGATCTCTCTTGTCCCAGCTGCTCCGTCAGCCTCTGCCCTGACTGTGTGAGAAACAGAGAAAAAGAATTATGACTCTTTAGGCTGAAACACAGTTTTATCAGCCTCTCTATAAATGCATCCATGTGAGACTGACTCAACAGATTTGTTGCTGTGTGCTCACTGAAACATGTCGCAGGTTGTTGTGAGTCCATTACTGGTTGAATCGTTTACCAGTGAGAATCATTAGAGGTTTTGAATTACACGGCCCGGGGCCAGAGGCTCTGCAAATCCCCGTGTGCTGGAAGGAACTCCTGTGTTTTGCTTCTGTGAACAGCGGAGTAGACACAGGTTTGTTTTAGATCACAAGGACACAAATGAAAAAAGTGTATTCTTGTTTGACTAGGCAAAGAGCATCTTGAACTAGAACTGCCAAGTTCAAACTTAGAACAACAGGAAGGCTTACACTGCAGTCTTTGGCCGGTTGTGTGCCAGCATCCTCACGCCTTTCAGATCCATTAAACAGTGCAAGCTACAGCTAAGCAGAAAATTAAAAAAACTATTGATATGCCCGGGCCCTTTTATCAACCCTCACACTGCTCTTTGGGTCTACTGTGTCAGCAGGGACTGTTCTGACAGAACTGGTCTGGGTTTTAGTGCCAAGATCCTGCCACTGGTTTCTGCTTTCCAAGATCACACTGAGATTAAAACCATCTGGAATCAAAGGACATTCATGATCAGTATTCTTTTGTTTATTTACTGCAGACTGACTTTTAGATCCGTTGACTGAAAAGAAAAGAAAAAGTCCACATCTTGGTTCATTTTAACCACTGTCTTACATAAAACTAAGTGGTATTACACACTATCAGCATGATGCAGCCCATAAGCTATTTAATCAAATTGATTGTTACATAACAAACTGAGTGGGCTACTGCCATCCAAGCTGCAGTCTTTGCAGCAGAGACTTTATGGGCGATGAGTACGAGGTGAAATAAAACACCTCCAGTGTGGTCATCTGAGTATCATCTGACAGCTTCAGTTCTGCTCTCCGCATCAGAGCAGCAGGAATACAGATGTTGATGCTGATCTGACTGTCTGAGCTGAGGAATTAGCAGGTCACAGCAGATTGAAATAAACAGTGATTCAGGTCTAACGAGGATGTTTGTTTCCAGAGAGCTCTTGGAGTTTAGTTGAACCTTTTTAGTGGTGCAGCTGACATGTAGGCAGAGCGAGGGCTAATACCAGGGTATACTGCAGATGTATGTGTGAGTTAAAAGATGAGGGGTGTGGGGATGAATTCCATTGTTTAAATGTAACCTGAACTTAGCCACTGTGACGCGAGCAACATTAGTGCAGTAGACCCTGAGCTCAGTGTGTGTGTGTGTGTGTGTGTGTGTGTGTGTGTGTGTGTGTGTGTGTGTGTGTGTGTGTGAGTGATAGAGAGAGCGAGCAGCAGTGTCTGCCTGCCACCCCATTCACAACTCTCGTTGGCAGCAGTCTTAGATTCCAGGCGAGCGAACGTCATCGGCTGTCGAAGTGAATGAGAGTAAGGGGGAAAAACTGCATTGCTGGATTCAGATGCCTTTCTTGAATTGCAGTAACAGAGCTGGGGCATTTAGTTTGGCTGAACTGACTTAACTGAATTCCACTCTGCTGCCTGTGGACCCTCACATTTAGGTTGCTTTCACATTATTAAAAAAACTTGCAAAAAATCACCACAAATATAGTTCACAGAGATGTGGCAGTTGAGTTAAGAATAAATAAAGCTGAAGAAAGCACAGCTGAGACTAAAACGATCATTTAGAATAATGCAAATGGCGTCAATGGAGTCAATGTTTTATTGACTAAATAATACAAAACTCAAAAATAACCTGTGTATATAAAATGAACCTAGCTTTACTCATATAGCTGCTGATAGACTGACTATCTGTCAAATAATAGAAAGAGAAAAAACAAGGAGAAAACATACATTACTGCTGCCTGACTGTCTCAATAAATAGTTGAAGATCCTCAAAAAGTTCAGAAGATTTTAGCCAAGTCCCAGTTTCAAATTAAATTCTGACGTGTTTTTAAGGCCAGCCCTATTCTGCCCCTGTATTCTTTAGAGGTTATTCTGATTAGTACAAACATCAGAAGAAGATAACAGGCATGAAGCTTTACAAGTGACTTTGAGCCACTGCAGTGAGAGGGTGGCTAGGTGATGAGTTGTTGCTTCACCATGTGAGGACACAGCAAGTCCCAGCAGGCTGAAGGAGTCGCCATTGTTGCAGCTAAGAGTTCCAGTGAAATGAGCAGCTTCACCCGCTGGTGCTCTGAACAGTTAGAGACACCGCATTGATCTTTGTTGTGCCGCCTGATCTGCCACCTGCCAGCTAATGGTAATATGAGTATGAATAATACACAATGGACTTGTTGTCTCTGTTGTCGCACACAAACTTTCTCTCCTGCTTCTACACAAACAGAAAGCACTCGCCTGAAGTGCACCTCCCTCAGGACCCATCTAAAGGACGCAGCCATGAAACAATGCTGTCAACTTCTATTGGTTAGCTTTAATTGGAGGATGAAAGAAATATATGATAACGAGATTACAGATAACACCAGGCAACAATGTGACTGATTAGTTCTCCACGGTGCATTCTGATGTGTGATATCTTTTTAATTTTTCTAAAGGTAAATTCTGTTTGATTATTTAAACATTTTCTTTGTTACATACATGTTCAATAATAATGTAGTCTCACTTAACATGTTGCAAGTATGGAAATGAAGCTACTTGAATTAATATAGATGTTTTTACTGTTTTTGAGTCACATCTGTGTTTATAACCCCACCTTAATAGTTTTAAGGCAAGTGCAAAAGTTCCTAATTCTTCTTACATTTATTCAAAGAACAAAAAGACTCTCTAACGTTGTGGAATTAACATGAATGTGCCTAATCTAGATGTCCCACATATTCAGACAAAATATGTATTTCAGACAATCACATTTATTAACAATTTAAACATATAATGATGTTTAAAATAAATTCAGTTTTATTTATTGATTTGATCCTCTGTTGTCCAAGTTTTCCAATAAAATAAACAAGGACTCTCAACAGTAATTTCATTAGCATACATCTTATTTCATAACCTCCATTCTCATGGAAATCATGTGACAGCCAGTTTAGATGAATTTGAAACATCTGAAAAAGATTTGTCTTCAAAACAAATCCTTTTTGATATGTTTTCTTACATGCAAACTTAGCACCAAATGAAAATATTATAAAGAAAGAATAAAATCAACAAATGAAAAATGTCAGAATCATTTTTGTAGTATCAGTTTAGGTCTTTCTCTCTGTTTATTGAAGGTATTTGTAAGAAGTAATTATCTAAAACTGGTTTATTTTAAAGCCATTTTTCCAGTATCATCAGTCCTTGATTTATTTATTTTTTCCTAAGCAAAATTTCTAGAATTGAAAAGCAAATCTTCAACCGGGGTCATGCACAGAGAGAAATGAAGCAGGGAAGAAACAGATAGCCACTTCTCCATCGACAACACGCCACAAGGCTCGCTGTGTTTTGAGTAGGAGTGTGACTCATTTTTTCTTGAGTGGAAAAATTCAGCTCTCTGGCTCCTACTATCTCTATTGTTACTGCTGCCTCTACCCACACATACAGTATACGTAACTCAGCTGGATGCAACAAGTTCACGCCTGTTCTCCGGGGGCTGTCGAGTGGCATTCTGGGAAATATAGGAGATAATTATCTAAAGTAAAAGTGGGCAGTGGGCTTTGGGAGAGTTGTTACCAAAAAAAATTGTCAATTTTAAAAGCTTGCCAATAAACTACTCGAGAAATGTAGCGAGCAACCCAAATGATTTCTTTATTACTTCACTGACAGACAACAGGTGAATATTTACACAGCACTTCATCGAGTCTTGTTTCCTGTGCTCTTCTCTGCTGGCACATCTCTGTAATGGAACAGCCTATGAATATTTGATGTGCATTAATCAAATAATCAATGTTGCAACTTTTGAACCTCCATTTCTGATGTCTGCTGGCGTGAAGCTAAATGCCAAGCTGTGCATAACGCCTGACTGCAGTTTCAATCTCAACAAAGGGCTCTAAAGTTTTAGAAGGAAATGGTCATGACTATATCCTGTGGGACACTATTAATTCTTTATTGAGTCTATATGGCCTGAGCATTCCTCACAGTGCCTTCTGGGAGGAAGAATAGGTCAGTTAAGGCATCTAATATTATAAAGACAGTAAATTCTAATGTCCTGCTGTGAGCTTTAAACAACACTGAGAAAAAGACCAAAAAAATTGCTGCTGAGTAAGACCAAGTTGCTCTAGAAAAGCAGATAAATGGAGCAAAAGCTGGGAAAAAAACATTTAAAACAGCCATCGCAAAGAATTTCAGCTTAGTTGGAGTTATTTTTAAGAATGTTGCCATTTAAATATCTAAAGAACATGGATTGGTAAAGACAAATTTTAGCCATATTGACGTGTGTTTATGTGCAGAAGTTATAAATAATTATACCTGTACATGCTTAGCTTCCTGAAGGGCATTGAAGAAACAGAAGTTCAAAAAGACTGATGAAAACAGATCCAAGACCAGAGTGTTTTGTTGTTTTATAACAACTTTTTTCTCATAAACATGACAGCAGTTTATGCAAATATTATTCATGAATCTACAAATCTCTGAAATTCCTGCAAGACTTGAGCCCTGAATGCTCTAGAGGTGCTACATTTTGCTGATGCTAGTGATATTTATGCTTGAATTTGTAGAATTCCATTTAAATAACAATTTAATGTGAACCTGATGGTGGCATTAAGGTTTATAAAATGATGTTATATGAACCTCTATGAACACCGCCTCTCGCCCCTTGACAGCTGGAGATAGGCGCCAGCTCCTCTGCGACCCTCTGTGGAGGATGAAGTGGGGATAGAGAATGGATGGATGGATGGAACCTCTATGAAATTTTGGAGATTGGAGCAGCTTTAAAATGGCAATACATGTTGGCCTTGGCTGTACTTGGACTAGCCATTAGTTTATCAGTCCTAATGGATGTAAAAGCTATTTCTCCAAAAAGAGGCTGTTTAGAAAGCAATCTAAAATGAGTGAAATAGTAAATATTTATACGTTTTACATAGAAGTACACTTTAATATTCCTTTAACACAAAAACAAGATAAGAAGCAAGCATCTTCCTGATGTGAGTGCGTTTGCATGCGTGTGTATGTATGTGTGAGGGCCACGGAGGAAGATGTAGACAGCCTGAGAACATACAATGACTTCAGCCTTGTTTCCGGGAGGGATGTGGTGCTTTTTATGTCTGAACACGCACCTTGTGTTCCATCTAGTTTACAAGTTGTCTCTTTTATTCAACACTTTCATCAGTGTTTGCTCCTATGTGATTACAGTGCAGAGTTTCACTCTAGATAAAGTGAAGATCATCCTTACGGCACTCACCAGACTTCATTGCTAAAATGTTGAAAACATTTATGAAGGTGAGCAAACACCATAACACCTTGTTAGAGTGAAGAAGCATCCCATTAAGGTTAGACGCGTGTGGACTATGCTCTGCCTTCCCGGATCTTTATGGATGAGCAAACAGCGTGTATTACCCAGCATGCCCTGCGCTGTGTGTGGTCCTTTGATTGTTGGGTTATATAATTTCAGTCTATTCAACACTCCCCCCTCCACCTTCCCTCCTCACATTCCAGATTTAGCATATTTATAGAGCAGGAAACTTGTGGCACCTGACTTCCCTGACAGGAAATGTACCCTGCCTTCTGCAGGCTTTTGTGAGATTTCTGTCCATATTTGCCAGTTTGTTTTTTCCTGCATATGGTTGTTCACTAGTGAACTCTGAGATAACAACAACAACTCCAGCCTACCACCTTTGAGGACTGGTTTGACCACCTCAGTTTATATTAACATGTCCCTTCTGCTGCTGCTGCCCTTGAGCTGGTCACTATTTTTAGAACTAGTGTTTACAAGGACATAAAGGCAAGGTGATAGACACAGTTGTGTAGTTTTTCATAAAGCTTTGTGCAATGATCAGAAGGCTAATCATGAAGTCTGTGTCCAGATCAGCTTTACAAGTTTGTTTTCATGCTACAGTAAATGCAGCCACATTGTTGTCATCCATATTGCACTCTCATTCTGTGGAACACAGCTGTATGCTAGCATCAGAACAGCTGATAACATCTCCTCTTTATTGTCTGTGACTGATTTTATGGTTACAAGCCCCCCTCCCTGCAGCAGCCAGAAGAATAGTCTGGAGTCTCCTGGTGAACATCCCAGATGTTTACTTTGAGCATGCTAGCAGATGCTGCAATCAGACCATACTGTTGTTATTTTGGTGATAATGAGGAGTACGTGGACAGAACGGCTCTTTGGGGATGGTAATAATGAGGAGGTTTCTACATGACATCATGCTGGAACCGGTCAACAAAGAGCGTCTTCCTGCTATAGTCCTCCCCTTCTGCTCAGGTCTGGCCAACGTTTCCTTTAGCTTCCTGTGGCACACACACATCAAACAAACGCTTGCTACGAGACTCTTCAGTAACTGGTTTTTAGCTTGTAGAGATAATAAATAAATAAATAAATAAATGGAGTTAATATGTGTTTATTTCATTACATTCCAATACAACATTCCTTCATGAAGTGATGCACATCTCACAAAAAAGCCCAATCTGGAGAGATGTGATGTATCTTCTCTCTTTGCAACAGTTGAATAGCTAGGGCTTTGTCATCAAGATGTTTCTTACAATAAAGCTAAACCATACGTGTGTTAAGAGCAGGAAAAGGATAAGGAGGGCCAGTGGAAGCCTTTTTATTATGTTTTCTTGATAACCTGCATCTTGTGTATTTAAAACAAACATTTTGCATTTAGCAGATGACCTGCCCTCACCTGCAGCTCTCATGCAAATACATTCTAAGGGCTGAAACAGTATTGGGAGAGCAAATGAGAACGAATGTCGGTTGGCTTCACTGTGTTTAGTACCTTGCTGACCACCACAACATGACTCAACCACGAGGACGACATTTAACAGCTTAGACAAAGGAGGTGATATGAGAATAAGCGATACTTTGATAATCAGAAGAGGAGGATCTGTGGTTTGTGAGCGAGGAGGGTCAGAGCAGGCGGGTGATGAGTGTGAAGAGGCACAGGAGTCTACCAAAATCTTTCTCACTTTTACAAAGTGTAGGTGTAGAAAAGAGCTCATGAAGCTTTCAAAGCACCCCTCGCTGCCAGCGCCAGTACTTTTACATCATGTTCATGGTTGCAGATGTTAGAATGTGTTTGATTCACAGTGAGGCTCACAGGATGTGGTTTACACTGGTTGTCCACAAATCTGACTTGACGTTTGGGTGATGCTGTAAGTAGAGGTGGGTATCAGGAAACTTGTTAACAGCTCAGATTCTTTTATGTGTCAACACGTTATGAATATAACCTCACAGCAAAGCAGTGTTGCTTTTGAATGTGTGGATGGATGGGCCCCGCAGGACCGTCCCGTCTTGGTTAAATTGAGCATGAGGACATTACTGAAGAGAGGTCACAGCAAAGACATTGTGTGCACATAAACACACACACAGATGTTTGGGATGCCGGTAACTCCCTGGTGCTTTGCCAGACGGATGTCGTTCCCTCTCTGACCTTATTTTTTGCCACACTTGACATGCCTTGATGATGTCAGAGCTGCTGAGCAGAAACATAAATAAAGGGTGGTGACCACACTGCTTGCATGGAACAAATTAGACCAATAATTTCCTGTGTATACGGCGAAGCCACAGCGCATTGCATATTTCAGCCAAAGTGTAAGTGACAGGCTTAGAGAGAGTGAGAACTATTTGATAAAGAAGAGAAAAAAACAGAGTACCAAAGACAAGAGGACTTTTTTTGAGCACACTTCATACCAACCAGCACATTTCTTTTAAAAAACTTGTGAATGTGGAAGCTTTTATTTAATTTCTTCACACCGTGATTTAAAAAAACCCTCAGTGCTTCCTATTTTGCTGATATAACTAATTCTTTTGTAAACTTCCTCCAAGGCTTAATTTCTCATTTCCTGACTAAACATTTTCCCCTTCATTGGGCAGAAATACAGCAGCGAAACATGCACAAAATATCTGAAATCCTCTGAACTGATTAGGGTTGTATTATTTTAAATCCAGTGACATGAGACACTGAGACCAAACAGGAAATATCTTGTTACATCCTGAGAGCTGGGTCTGTAGTATGAGGGTAAATAAATAAATTGTGCACGTGCAAAATGCTTGCATAAACAGGAGTGTTTGGGTTTATTTTCATGTGTTTTTGCATGTGCATGTTTCTTAAAAACGCCTTGAAATAGAATGAACATCACAAACTCCAGACACATCACCTCATAAGCAGCAATGGTTCACAAAAACTTCCTAATTGAACACTGTTTTGTCAGATTATGTAGAAGATCATTTCATGATAATAGGGCTTTCTAACCTGAGGGCTTGCTAGATAATGTTGAAATCTTCAAAAATAAGAAACAGGTTACAGCTGTAAAAAAGAGAAACACTAACAAGTGATCACAGAGGAACACAAAGTCTAATGTGGGTAAATCAAACAAGTTACATTTTTGACTAAAGATTGCTGCAACTCCAAGCCCTCTCCCACATACTGAAACCACAATCTGTAGCCTTCATGGGTCAGAAGAGAGAAGGTGAAGGAGTCAGCATAAATGTATGCAGTTATGTTGGATTGAGACATAAATTGGTGATATTAGTAGATTCAGAGAGGTTGAGATTCTGCTTTCTTTTGTCAACCCAACTCATAACAGTCACTAGTACTAACCAAACAATAACTTTACACTCCTGAAGGGTCAAAGATCCAAAAGGAGATAAAGTATCCGTCCATAGTGATGTTTTGCGTGTTTACCCGTAGTACTGTGAATGGTAAACAACCCTGAAACAAAGGAGGCTGGTGGGCCTCAAGCATCAAAAATAGGTCAGGCACAGGCTGCCATAACTTGGTCATGATGATGTAGAGTTTCGGGGGGGAAAAGTGCTCACTGCTGTGGACAACGAAGACAAAGGGACAGGAATGAGGCAGAGAAGGAGGAACTGAACATGAAAAATAAAAGAAAACAGGACAATGGACATAATAAAGAAGGAACTGCGTTATTTGTGGTTGTCTCAGCATTGTGTACAGATTGAATGCCTGGGTGGAGAGCCACTGTTTGGTTGACCCTTCATAGAAAACCTCTGCCGTTTGGTGGACACTTTCATCAGCACATGCTTTACAGAAGCTCAAGTGCATTCATTTTTTAGCTTAGTGGCTCTCATGGGGAATGACCTCCAGTCACACTGCTGCTGTGTGTTTTGGCAGACATTATGTTTTTAATAAAAGAGATTAAAATACTTACACAGAACTGTGGTTTTTG
Organism: Callopanchax toddi; assembly: GCA_006937965.1. Classification (NCBI taxonomy): domain Eukaryota; kingdom Metazoa; phylum Chordata; class Actinopteri; order Cyprinodontiformes; family Nothobranchiidae; genus Callopanchax; species Callopanchax toddi. Next base: position 1,557,183 of record SSNR01000009.1, on the reverse strand, counting down.
TTGTGCTGCATACCTTTACTCATTAACTCTCTTCAGAGAACAACTGGAACTTAAATAAGGAAGTGTGCCTTTTTGTATGTTTGGTCTACAGCTGATGTGGAGCAGATGCTAGAAGTTAATGAATGTCTCGAGGGATATTTTGACTTCAGTTATTAATTCATTATTGCTTCACGTTGGTTTGGGATGATGTTTCTGTGAACCTAAGCTTTGATCCTGTGAAGTCTGTTTTCGACAGTAAAATGACTCAACTTGAAGTTGGGAACAGGATCTGTCCAAACTCGTGAACCTATTCTTTGAACTAAATTCACCAGAAATTAGGATTTATTAGGAAATCATGATAAACGATACACTTAGACATTATGTTTGTCCCTGTGTTTGTGTGTTTGTTTTACAAAATATCTCTGTAACCACTGGCTGTATTTTATCAAAACTTCAGCTTCAGTACAATTCAACATGGTTGCCGCTATTATCAACATTAGAAAACACAAAGGGGCTGTAGCTCAGTGTGGGAGTCATCCACATCATAAACTCCAAGCACATCGCATCTTTGCCTAAAACTTTGATGTTAAGATTGGGGTCAACCCAGTCTGTCTCTTAGCAGAATATCTCATGAACCACTTGATGCATTTTTTTAAAAATTCAGTAAGTTATCATCAGATGTAGGTCGACGACTGAGTTCTAACTCCCTTTTGGAGTTAGAACTGGAAATGATGGCCACTCCAGATAATACATTTTAACTAATACCAGCATAACTATAACTATTGAGACATAATTTGATGTGAGGGTCATTCACAACCAGAGTCTGGGTGCTAACAGATTGCATAATATCTTGTGATTTTGCACTAAAACAGTGTTATTTGCTACATAAGAGCTAAATGACTTTAATGTCAACATTTCTTATTATAAGATTTTACTAGTTTAAAATTCTGGCATAAAAGGCAGCTGGCAAAATGCATTCCTGCAATAGGCATGAAATTATTAAATACAAATTCTACAATTAGTGATGTTTGACCTTTATGTCACGCTCTAATCTCTTCCCATGTTTGTTTTCCTGTTGTTGTTGTTGTTGTTGTTGTTTTTTTACTGTAATCTGTTGTGTTTTTTTTTTTTACAAGCTTTCAACTTAATCTTGAGCCCTTTTGTGGATTTCAACCTTCGGGTTAGAAACATCAACTATTCGTGAACCGATCTATGGCAGAGTCAAACGAGACATTGGTCAAATAAGAAGTTTTGTTTTGCTGATAATAGTTCAGCTTCTTCAAGCCTTATTTTAAGATACACTGTATGATTTTTAATAGTTTCACATGCAAAAACATGTCAAAATAAAACCAAATGTCCTGCCAACATGCAAACATTGTGCTCAGCTTCAAACTGAAAGAAAGAGGGCAATATTTGTTTATTCAAGAATTCTAGGCGTTTAATGTAAGGATGGGTTTTTGTATTTATTTAAAGAAAATTTAAGTATAAGCTGTAAATCTGTATTTCAGAGGTGGATCATCCCTAAAAAGTGTAAAACAAACCATGCTCTGTTTTTGCTGTCGTGCCAAATCGTGTTCAGTAAAATTTCAATTTCCTAAATTCAACTTTAGTGTGTATAATAGAATATAATGGTGTAACTGAGATGAACAGATTGATTGTGAACAACAGGAGAGGAAGGGATGAGGGGGTAATGTAGAGGGGTTGATGGGAAAGCTGCTAAAGCTTTCACTCTGAGGCTCCAGCATGACGTAGTGCCTCTTGAATTCCTAACTTATTACTTAAAGATGTCTGCTTGTCATTTCTTCTCCTGTTTTCACACTCTTAAGGACAACCACTCTAAGCAAGCTGGGTTCAGCTAAAAGTGGTTCAAAGAAGCCACTACACACAGACAGAAAACAGTAAAATAAGCCTTCAAAGTTGTGTTTAATCCTGTCTGGTTCCACAGGAGGCAACCTGATTTTGATTTGGTTTGGGTGAGAAATGTGGAAGAAGTTTAATAAGAAGCAGCAAAGATTAATTGGATTATTGGACGACCACACAAAGAAATGACATGTCAAAAGTTTGACTTAGAATATAATCTGTTCTGGCAAAGTTCTGAGTTCTTATGGGAATTGACATGGTCAGAGTAGACTTACTGTCTGAGTGAACACACACACACACGCACACATTAAACACACACTGTTCTGCTTTTAGAGAAGCTACCGACTAAGGAGGAAAGTCAGTGAAAAACGGAGAAATTTACGAAGGAAGTGAGACATAATCTATGAGTTATATATACAAGCTGAGACTATGATTTCATTCAGGGGAAAGCCCACACACAACCCCTCCTCTTCCTCCCTCTTCTTTTAGGCATCAGACTTTTCTTTGCTCCACGCTGATAAAAATAAATGTTGACAACTTTATGAAGTCCTGTCATCTTAATATTTTTGCTTCTTATTTGTATCTGTCACCACAGGTGGGGGTGGAAAACGAAAAGGAAGGAGCAAAAAATGGAAGGAGATCCTTCGGTTTCCCCATATAAGTCAATGTGTTGAACTAGGAAAAACTATTGGTATGTGTTTCTGTGCTCCCCTCTTCTGAAAAGGGTGTGTTTGTCTGGTGTTTCCAGAAGCTGTGTGTTAAAGTGTTTGTTTTTCACTTTCGCAGAGAGGGATTATGCCAGCATCTGTGAGAAACAGCCTATTGGACGGCTTCTCTTCCGTCAGTACTGTGAGATCAAACCCAACTTGCAACGATGCATCCAGCTACTGGATGCAATGGTACACACACACTTACACACACTCACACACAACTTGAAAACACCCATTGTTAGAAGAAGCATATAGCATTAATAGCACCTTCCATTAAACTGAATTATTAATACCTGAAATGAGTTTCCACTGTAGCATTGTGCTTGTGTTCCTGGACAAATGCAGAAAAAATAAAACTAAGATCATAAAAAAGATCATAAATCTATGATGTCATGTGGATTCACAGTCCAAACAGGCATCAACTGGACTTTGGAAAGCGCACTTACCTGTTTCTACACTTAAAGGGATATTTTGATTTTTTTAATGTGGGTTTTCTTAGTTGTTACAGATAACTCTTTAAAGGACTTCAGTATTGAAAAATGGAGATTAGTTCTTATTGAACAGACGAGCTGACAGCTGTCACAGCATGGTCAGTTAAAGGATGTATTACTGTCAGTTTAATTAGCATTACTCTGCTAAAATCTCCTCTTTAAGTTGTGCTTTGGTTATTTTGACTTGAATTGCTTTGGTAACATTTGAATTAATTTGGATTAATTGGATTTGGCTGAGTCTTATTTGTTTTGTTGAATGATGACCTGAGATTTATTTGTTTTGAACTGGCCCTGAATGTCAGTCTACAAACACACAGCCAAACTGTCTGTTGCTTCAGTGTACTCACTCTGATTACATTGTAATCCATAAGACAATCTAACTGAGTAGTGATTACTCAAACAGCCAGTTCACTTGGGCGTCCTGGCGGCTTGTTGCCGCCCTCCTCTTACATCTCTCTCTCTCTCTGTGTGTGTGTGTCTAGACTAAATACCTCCCACATGACACATTTAAGCCTTTATCTATCAACACCCAGAATATCTTTGTGGGCATGTGACAGGACAGAAAGGACAGCATTGTTTCCCAATCCCAGCAGACCCCCTCACATCCCTTCCTAAAAGTGACCACCTCTGTGAGAGGGAAACCACTTACACAAGGCTAATTCTGCAGTCAGTCCATGTGACGAGCTCACTGCTGAGCATTATACACAGCACTTAATAAGCCAGGTCTGAGTGTGATTACAGCTGAGCAGATGCTTTTGTTTCAAGTGATTGAATAACACTCTGTGAGCCCTGTGCAGTTGTCAAGATTGCTTGACAGATTATGTAATCTAGACCTCATGGTCTAAAATATGTAAACTAGTTTACAGTGCGAGAAAAAAAATCTGAGGAGATGTGAGAAAGTAGGAGGATGTGTGTGTTTCAGTGTGTGTGGGCCAGATGAAGGGATGCACTCAGGGGAATCCAGTGGTTCCTCCTACATCACAATAGGGTGTATGTGTACAATTTATGTGTGTGTGTTTGTGTGTGTTTGAGCCTTTCTGCTTTCAAAAAGCCAAAGGGCTCTTTCCCCTTCAGCTGACCCCCCACCGGTGCTCTCGTTTTTTCTCGATGTGAACACGTGATTGTGTGTTTGTGGGAGCATCTGTGCATGTGTGTGTTTAATGTCACTGGAGCTTCTGATCACTAAGACTCAGTGGATGAACACTTGGTAACAATCGCACTTTCTCCACTTTTCTAAAAGTAGTTTGTGCACAATATTAGTTTATTGCTGTTTGTTTTATTGGGAGTGAGTCTTTAAAGCCATTTTTAAATGTAAGCTGCAGGCTTATGTCTGCATGTACACATGAATGTGTGTGTGCTTTGTAGTGGAAATCTGGTGACGCTGGTGTGACACACTGTGACACTCCAGGATCTCAAGGAATCCCACCGTGTTTACTGTGGAGTTGCCAGGCGACGCAGCGCCATGCTGGAAAAAACCCACAACCCCATCCGCACAAACACCACGTCCCCCCCCCCCCCCCCCCCCCCCCCCCCCCCC
>SSNR01000009.1:1463729-1547378 GCA_006937965.1 Callopanchax toddi | reverse complement strand
GGGGGGGGGGGGGGGGGGGGGGGTACTAAAAGCATGTTTAAACTAGAGGAATATACTTATTGCAGAGCACATATCAAAGTCAGTTTGAAGTAAGCAACAGGCTCTCAGTGCAGCCTTGATTATATCCGTGTCTGGAAAGTAAAATTACGCACAAGAGACCCCACCCTCTGCACAGGAAACAGACTCAGGAAGATATTGAGTTCTGCAGATAATATTTCTGTCTTAATCAATACGACATAAGCATCTATTAATAGATTTCGCCGTGTCTGTGTTCTGTCAGGCAACCAATCACTAAAGACACATTCAGACAGTATCGAGTGCTGGGGAAGGGGGGGTTCGGAGAGGTAAGAGATGCAGCATTAAGTTAAGTATTGCCCTAAACATTCATGTTTTAGTCATGACATATTGCAGACCTTTTTTCTTTTTACAGGTGTGCGCATGCCAGGTGAGAGCAACGGGGAAGATGTACGCCTGCAAGAAACTGGAGAAGAAGAGAATCAAGAAGAGAAAAGGAGAGTCCATGGCACTCAATGAGAAACAGATTTTGGAGAAAGTCAACAGTAGATTTGTTGTGAGTAAATATAATGGAAAGGATTTCCTCATCATGTGTTTCAAAGCACGTTGATCCCACCGAGCATGTTCTTGTACTCTTTTAGGTGAGTTTAGCTTATGCGTACGAGACCAAAGACGCTCTGTGTTTGGTGCTGACCATCATGAATGGTGGAGACCTGAAGTTTCACATCTACAACATGGGAACGCCGGGCTTTGAGAAGGACAGGGTCCAGTTCTACGCTGCTCAGATCTGCTGTGGACTTGAGCATTTGCACAGGGAATCCATCGTCTACAGGTAGTACTCTCAGAGGCATTTTTAACATGTACTTTCATTCCTTTTCCAGTTTGTGTGTGAACTGATGATGTTCTTTGCGTCCTCTGCTATTTGTAGAGATTTGAAACCGGAGAACATCCTTTTAGATGACAATGGTAAGTTAAGAATCACATTTTAGGTTCATAAGATGTGTGCATAACCAGCTGATAAACTTGCCTTTGTTGGTGCAGGACACATTCGTATTTCTGACCTGGGGCTGGCCATTAAAGTGCCTGATGGAGAGCTCATTAGGGGCAGGGTGGGGACAGTAGGTTACATGGGTAAGAAATACCAGTCCACATGTCTAAACATTCATGACAATTTCTTAAACCATAATGGTTTGTTTCATTTCCTCGCAGCGCCAGAGGTAATCAATAATGAAAAGTACGCTATGAGTCCTGACTGGTGGGGACTGGGCTGCCTCATTTACGAGATGACTGCTGGACGATCGCCCTTTCGTGCCCGCAAGGAACGAGTGAAGCGGGAGGAAGTGGAGAGGAGGGTGCAAGAGGAAGAGGAGGAGTACAATGATAAGTTTACAGAAGATGTCAAGGCAATCTGTAGAATGGTGAGGCTCAACAGAAAACGGTTTGTAAAGAAGAAGTGGTATGAGCAGTGAGTAACCTAATGATTCATCTCTACTTCTGCTTGGCCAGCTGCTCACCAAAGACCCTAAGCAGAGGCTGGGGTGCAATGTGGACGGAGCAGCGGGCGTCAAGGCCCACTCATTATTCAAAAACATCAACTTCAAGAGGATGGAGGCTGGAATAGTGGAGCCTCCCTTTGTGCCTGATGTGAGTGGTTGGTGCTCTACATGTTTAAACTAATGACATAACTACTATATTCTTTTTATATTTCATTGCTGAAACTAGTATTAAAATTGTCCAAAATGGACTAAAAGGACGATGTATTTATCAGTTATGCAAAACCACCAAGGAAGTCTTAGTGCTTCCTAACAAGGACTAACATATTTTCTCCTGATGATAAACGTGCCTCCTAATTTTCGGTCATTGCCCTCTCCCAGCCTCGGGCAGTGTACTGTAAGGATGTTTTGGACATAGAGCAGTTCTCCACCGTCAAGGGAGTGAATTTGGACCAAACTGACAACGACTTCTACTCCAAATTTGCTACAGGCAGTGTTTCCATCCCATGGCAAAATGAGGTGAGTGTACTTCATGGGGTATTTTTAAAAACGTACGTTAACCTCACCCTCAGGTCATTTATCTTTCTCTTCTTTTTCCTCTCTGTCTTTCTATTGTCTCCTTTCCTTTAGATGATAGAAACCGAGTGTTTCAGAGATTTGAATGTGTTTGGGCCTCAAGGGACAAGACCTCCAGACTTGGACTGGAATCAGCCGCCGGAGCCACCCAGACGTAGCCTGCTGGACAGGATCTTCAGGAGGCATGTGAGTGAGCAGCACAGACACACTCACTAAATCCAGGCATGCTCCTTCAAATTAACCAACATAGGTTTTTAATGTCTCTCTCTCTCTCTTTTAATTTGCTGCAGCACCCAGAGGTGTCTATTTCCAACAGCCGTGTGCAGTCTTCCAGTGTAAATTCTGTGGACTCCATGTCCAACTCTGCCCCCTAGTGGCATAGTGACAATGCGGGAGCCACACACACATGCACACACACAAACACATACATAAAGGGAAGGAGCTGGAAGGGCTTCCCTGTTGCTGATTGGTCCACAGCTGGGGCCTGAGCAGCAGTCGGAGACAGCCTGTCTAAAAGCCTAAATGGTCAGCCCATGGGAAGGGAGGGGGGAGGGATGGGGGGGTGACCGGGCCCTGAAATCCTGGGCATTTGTAGTAAAACGTTCAATGTTCCAGAGACGATTGGAAACATTCAGACAAACCTTACTTACCCTCAGGATTGTTGGTCTATAGAACAGAGCCACTGATGTTGAAAACAGAAGAAAAAAAAGGAAAGAAACAAGCTAATATTCAGGGGATCCACTGTAAATTTAAAAACCACCACAGGGACCTGAAGTCGGGGTGGGTCTTGGTGAATATTTTTTGTTTTTCCAGAAAGTTTTTTTCTGCCATTTTCAGTCTTGTACTTTCTGGCCTGTGTCTTGTACCAGTATCTTCTTCATCTATCTACTTCCCATATGTATCACCATCATTTGCACAGCTCATACTTTCTTAACTTATTCTCTCTCTAGGTCTCACCTCCCGTACCTCAGATCACTCCTGAACATTCAGAACATGTCACCTCAACAAACCTCAGCTCACGATGTACATTGCCTTGCGTACACTCAGGCCAAAGATTGCAGTTATTAGTTTTGTTTGTGATACTGTTGTCATGTTGAATTGTTGGTTTTTTTGAAGGTTTTTAGCTGTCTTGTAGAACCACAGGAGGATCAGAATGTGTGATCCTTTTTTTATGAACTTTCTTTAAATATGAGCCTGCAGACATATCATACAGCTTAAAGCACACACACACACACACACACACACACACACACACACAAACATGCATCTAGCACATTACACGATCAGATAGACGCACACACACAGAATTGTGAGAATCGTGTTGTGTTTTCATTGCATGGACAAGTGTAATTATGGACAGCTGTAACCCTTTTTTTGCTTCTGCATACCTCATTCCACTGACGTTGCCATCTTATACACACAGACATCTCCCTCAGTTTACAGTGTCACTTTATATTTGGCATTATGTGGAATTAGAAAAATAATTAATAAGCTGTACAGAAACAGAGATTTTTTTTGTGCTAGTTTTCTGCACAGTCCCCATGGGGTGGAGAGGAACACATGCACTCAGCATGACTTACAAGTTGCACAATTCAAAATAATGTCATGCTGTTTTGTTACCAAATGAAAATGTTTTACCTCTGATCATTAAGGCACATTCTTGTATTGATATTGTCACATGCCGCTTGTTTTCTACATCCAAAAGTGTTCTTCTTGTTCTCCTTATGCCTTTTTCCATGTAAAGGATATTTGCTGCATCTTTGTCTCATGTACAGATTTTTTTTATACATTTTGCCCCGTTACACTTACCCTTAACACGCTCTTCAAAATGCCTCACAACTCTAAAGGGTCTTCCTCTTGTTTTGCATCCAACAATAACTGAAGACACAAGGTATCAACAGCGGTGAGAGAGGTTTACCTTATTTGAATCTTCTTTAATCAGCCCCAGCTCCTTCACAGCAGAGCAAAGGAAAGAAGAAGAAGAAGAAGAAGAGGAGAGGAAGACACAGGAGGATCTCCACACAAAGAAGTGGCCTTCTCGCAGCAGCGACAGCCAATTAAAAGGAAGGGAGAACTCAGTCTCTTCTGCTTGTTTTAAGAATGTGTTTTCCCCTCTTTGAGGTAGTAAAGTTGTTCCATATAGTAATTTTAGTTGTTTGAACTAATCTCACACAAGCCTGTTTCATTTCTCTCTCTCCCTCTCGCTCTCTTTCTCTCTCTCTCTCTCTCTATGTACTTGATACAGGAAAAAAAAATCTGAATCAGACTGAAGTGCCTCCTTGTTAGCATGATTTCCAGACAATGCCCACACAGACATCAGCACTTTGTTTATTATCTGACTGTCATGCTCTGTTTGCTTCGCTGGGGAACACAAAAAACACATAGACTTACACAGTTTGTTGGAAGTGAAGGGAAGAAGAAGTAAAGGATGGAGTGCAGGGAGTCCATGAGGGAACTTTCCTTCTTAATGTGATGTACAGCAGAGTGCTGAGTGCATGTGAAAGCCAAACCCACTGTGTCAATCAAGTCCTAATAAACTCTGTACAATAGTTTGAATACTCAACAGTTTGCTAGAGTCTTTATTTCCCTGTTTGCTCAGTCTAAGTTACCATAAGTATGTATTTAAGCATTCGCACGTGTTTAAAGAAAAAAAAGTGACTGTTAGACAGGTGTATAGAATCTACGGTGGCCCTAAGGTTCAAAGACAATTTAACAAAACATAGTTTCCTCCAATGTTGGTTTCCTTGTTTCTGTTTAGCATTATTTTGTTGGGTTGGGTGGCATTGTCTTTTGTGACTGAATCATTCTTTACAGAAAATAGTGACACATTTTTACTTTATGACTTTGTGCACACAGTTCTTTGTTTCTGACACTTGGTATGAAAATGGTTGAATAGTGAGTCGCACATTGCATGAAATAGTTACAAAACGAGTGTTTCATCACTTTTAACCAGAAGAAATGCAAATTTAGGTTTAAGTAATAAGAGCAAAAAAGTTTAGATGTTTATAGAAAACAATAATACGTATGCATCAGTAATAACTGTACTTGCATCTGAAGGAGTTTATATGATTACACACATACACTAACAAGGAAGCATAATTAAATTGTAGATGTTCCTTCACATTACAGTACAGGTGAAAAAGAGAAGGAACATTTCTCAAGTGTAACTGTAGAGGTCTAGGTTAAATTTGGACCGAGATTGATCTAAAGGTGAAAGTTTTATCGACGTTTATAGTTGTAGGAATCAAATTAAGAGTGCAGTAAGAATAAGTATGTTCCTATAAGATGGAATACTCAGCTGCATCTACTCTTGCTGCTGTGTGTCATCACTGATTGGCCTTAATCAGATGTTGATGTGGCAGAACTTAATAGTAAGTCTGTGTGCTGCCAAAAAGCCCAAAACATTTGATCAGCTGTAAATAATCATTCTGGAGATGTGAAGCTAAAACCACACAAAAACATTTGTTTCATAGACACTTCTTATAGGACATTCATTGACCTTTAGATTCTATGTGCACTTGCCAACGTTGAATCCACATTGGACAAAGCAGTTTGACGCAAAACGGAAGCTCATTAAAACAGAATTCTGCTCTTGCTCCCTGCTCAAACAGACACTTATTCAATCAGGCATTTGACCCACTTTTTCTTCTCATTCTTTGTCTCCAAAATACCCCCTGATTTACGGTACTAGAGACATGGGAGTCTGCCCACTGTGAATGTAATAGGTCAGCCAGTGCTAGGCCTGTGTGTCCTCATGTTAAATGAGAGTCATCCAACAGAAGGACACATGGTCACAGGTGACTTCAGTTTTTCTTTTGGATTTATTATACATTTCTTGTTTTCTCTGTGCTTGTTTCTGTACTAATCGGATGACCCACTTCCATTTGGACACGTTTCCAGTTCTGTGATTGCTGTTGACTCTGAGAGCACGTTAGACGTGCAGCCTGTTGAGGCAATATTATTTTTAGATAACTTGTATTTTGCCTAAATGAAATAAGCAAGGTTCACAAAACATCTAACCAGCTTGATAGAATATGCATGGGGGTGTCTGGAGAGGAAGCAGACATTTAGGTGTTTTCCAGAAAGAGTGACATTCAGCACCACTGACGGAAAGCCCGAATCACAATCAAAGCATGAAAACACTCAAACATTTTTAAACATAATACACTCATTTAGATTTTGTTTTGGTGTGCTTTAGTGCATTTAATTTTACATTTCATGTAAAAATAAAGAAAAAATATGCTACATGTATGAAAAAAACTTTAAAGAGAGACAGCCAGCAAAAAAACAGAATACTTTTCAACAAATAATCAGATTTCTTATCCAAATCAACTTGAACAAATCATTTAAAAAGTTCATGCTATATGGTAAAAATGCCCAAACTTAAAACTTTCATCCATTCTTTCTGAAATAAACAACAACAATGGTTATGATACAAAAATTGTAACGTAGAATTACAGTCACACAAGTAAAGATGTTTTATTATGTAATAAGAGCTCTGAATGATAAAATGTAGGGTATTTATGTCATCCAGTCAGTAACTGCTCTAAAACTTATTGTACGAAGTAGTGGAATAGACTCCCTATACAAACTCATTGGTTATAAATTAGAGCTCAGGCAGAACATTCAAGCTACTGATGCATCATTTCTAGGTAGTATGGCATTGGAGATTTGCAAGGCTTACTTTGAGATATCAATCATTATAAGGAGAGACAAGCCAAACAGTGAAACATTATTTTGTCCTTGAGCCTCACAGTGTTGATGCTGTCATGGACCATGAGAGGATGGATGAGTCACTCAGGGTCTCTATCCCATTTTCCTGGGTTATCCCATCGCATCAGACATTCTCTTTTCACGTCACACATTCTGTGTGTGTGTGTGTGTGTGTGTGTGTGTGTGTGTGTGTGTGTGTGTGTGTGCAGGCACTGGATGTTATCTCACGCAGAGTTTGGGAGACTCAGAGAAGTGCTTGTCGTGTCCACGAGGCGACCTTGATGACATGGCCGTTGGAACAGATCTGTGTGTTTGTCCGCGTGATGATAGCAGGGCGACCTTGTGGGGAAAGCCCTTATATATGAGAGTTTCAAACATCCACAGAAAGAAGCTCAAACTCCTCTGCAGCACTTGCTGCCACTCAGCTGAACATTCACAGCTCAGAAAGTGTTTAGAGTTTTTGTGATCTAATTATTTTAAAAGTTTTCTTCCTATTTTTTTTTAAAGAACTGCTAGAAATTACTGTAACTAAAAATGCTGCCTGCTACTTTTAAACTGTGTGCTGGCATCTCCTATCGGCACATGAGGAACATGACAGGTGAGTGAGTGACATTTAACCCTATTGTCTTGACCTAATTCATTTAAGCTTGAATGATCATTTCTCAGTTTAGATCTGCATGTAGTCTGGGAACAGAGTGACAGAATGATGGAAAGCAGAACTTAACACAATATCTTGTTTTCCCCTTTCTTGTGGTTTCACTGCAGGTTTTTATCATTTTTACTGCATGTAAAGATGAAGTGTTTGCCTTTTTTGTTTGTTTGTTTTCCAGGTTTAAGGAAAAATGCCATGGTGGTAATTCATCATGAGCTGAACAAACTCGCGGGTCCAGGCACGAGTAACTGGATCAGCCAAGTCCGGCGGCGAAGCTCTCTTCTAAGTGAGTTGTCATTAACCAAATAAGCTGAACTTCAAAAAGCTGGCATCTTGTCACAGGAAATGTACAAAATTGCTTGGTTTTAACAGTCATGCTTTACTTATATGACACTTTTTTAAGGTTCTCGAATTGAGGAGGAGGAAGGGTACAGTGAGGAAGAGATGTCATATGTGAAGCAGGGTGAGAGTGCTCTTCAGAAAGCCATCAGCATCCTCAGTGAGCAGGATGGGTGGACTGTCAAAACTGTAGCTGTGAGTATAAAAAAAGAATGCAACAGAATAATTATTTACTGAGCTGTTAAGGAACCAGAACTTGTAAGCCGAACTTGTTGCCATGACTGAACCTGTCTCCACCTTTATGCAGGACAATGGAGATAAGGTTCTGAGTAAAGATGTGCCCGGCATCGGGACGGTGTTTAAACTGGAAGTGGTCCTGGAGCAACATCCTGACAGCCTCTATGAAGAGCTGGTGGAAAACATGGAGCAAATGGGGGAGTGGAACCCCAATGTCAAAGAGGTCAAAGTAAGACAACTGTAGCAGTGCAAATCAGAACATTAATTTTAGCAAGGATTTCTTATTTGAATAACTTAAATCAGAAAGATTTAAGATCAGTGATAGCATTCTGCATTGGATGTCCCAGATTCTTCAAAAGATCGGCCAAGACACCATGATCACCCATGAGGTATCTGCAGAAACGCCTGGGAATGTGGTGGGGCCGCGAGACTTTGTGAGCGTCCGCTGTGCAAAACGTCGGGGCTCCACATGCTTCCTGGCTGGGATGTCAACCAAGCACCCAAACATGCCTGAGCAGAAGGGCATAGTCAGGTAGGTTGAGGATGAGATCATTAACCTGTTGAGAGATGAGTACATTTGAGCCAGATATGTGTATCTAAATGGGTTTTAGATAAAGTGCAATTTGTTCCACTTTTCAGAGCAGAGAATGGGCCTACCTGTATAGTGATGAAGCCTTGTGTTGAAGACCCAAACAAAACCAAGTTCATCTGGTTACTGAATCTAGATCTAAAGGTATAAATGATTGCCAGCAGTAAGTAGAAGTAAAAATTGTGTTTACGCATCATGTCTTTCTATTACTTTATTTATCTTTGTCATCTGCAGGGCTGGATCCCAAAGAAAATCATAAATAAAGTGCTCTCTCAGACGCAGGTGGACTTTGCCAACCACCTCAGACACAGGATGGATAATAATGTTTCCATGGAGATGGCTCACGCCTGCTGACACGAGATGCCTCTTGAGATTTAGCACAGTGCACTCAACAGTGGCAGAAGAGAAACCTTTGTTCAGTAAAATGCTCATCTAACTCCGCTTGTAAATGCTGAAAAACAAGAATTAAGGAGATCACAGGAAGGGTTGCGCTTATGTGAATTCTTTAAAAATTGTCATCACGTTTTTAGGGCAACCTTGACCCTGGTGACATATAACAGCAATATAATTGATAAAAATAATTACATATCTTGCGTATCCCAGTTGTTACTAAACCTGAGCTGGGTTAGAACATTTTGTTGTAGCATCAGATAGTGTTTGATCTTAAAAAAAAACAAGTATTAAAAGAAAAAGGTTAGGCCCTGGAGACTTTAATCTTTTTCACAGCTGTAATTTTTATTATTTAATTAATTGTAACAAGCCCATGTATAAATTCCCCCAAAACCACAGTGCAATAAATCATGTAATCCCAAGATGTGTCACAACTATTAGCACTTAGCCAATAAATCAAAATATGAAAAAGCCTAAAAGCTGCTAAAAACTAAAACATCACAAAGAAAAAGATGTGCATAATTATATTACATGACAACATTTTGTTTTAACTTGTTGACAGTTTTAGGAATTACTTAATAAAATATGATTTAAAGCTCTGCCTAGCACTCCCTGCTGGTGGTTCTGACACTCCATGTTGGTAGAAACATCAGATACAAAAAATACAAAGTATCTTATTTGATTTCTGCCCCAAACTTGTCCATTCCAGTGTTGCAAAATTGCACTTTTATTTCTATGTTTTATTTATTGATGCATTATGTTACAATAAATGCTGAATTAATGAATGACTGGAATGTAACTGATATTTGTACTTTTAGTGCATTGATGGAGAAGCAGTGATGCAGTTTGGAAATTGAATTTGTCTTTTCCCGATTGATGAGAACTTAAATAAATTCTTAGTAAAAAAATTTAACTGGCTGTTTGATTTGATTAAAAAATATAACATTCATTGTCAATGCAACATGTGCAACTACAATGGGATGAAAAATGAAAAGCTCAGACCCATTATGTTCATCATCATCACCATCTTTGTCACTTTTGTCTAAGATTCATAGTCTACTTCTTTCCATTTTGTGAACAGACTTTAAGTATGAAAGAATAAAAATAACAATTTCTCATACCAGCTCAATCAAATCATGAAACTGAATAAAGACCTTGAAACTGAGCTCCATTTGCACCATTGACAGGATTTTTTAAAACCACATTAATGTTGATCATGAAAAATGTCCTTGTGCTATACTTAATGGGTTTTCAGACTGTTGGTTTGCCAGACTGAACAGGTGTTTGGCCTTTCAGATGTGTGAGGAGTCCAGCAGCTAGCAGTTCAACGTGAGCCAGCAGCACATTCCCCAAGATCGGTTAATGGTGGATTCCATCCCAAACAGGAAATCTGTCCTCCATTACTGCCAGTTGTGTAACATTTTAGCAATTTGGTGTAGTTTTGTACAGTCCAAAATGTTTTTAACAGCTCATTTTCTTGGAAGCAAAGCAGTCCGCTGAGGCCAGAATCACTTAAATTGTAGGACTGAGGTCTCGCTTTCTGTCTCACAGAAGTTATCTGTTGTCTATACTTCAACGTTGTGTAATTAGATCATTTCTCTGAAGCCAGAAGGATGTTTTTGGACTGAGAAAGGAAGTGAGCTGATTCAAGCTTTTGGCACAGAAAAGCAATTTTTTTTCACTTTTCCACAAACCTTAAAAACATTAGACCCTAGGCAAATAACCAGCTTGGTTAATCCTTGTTTCCACACATATTTGAGTATTATAGCTCCAAGGGCTGACTTATGTAATGTTTTTCCTAAAGTAAAAAGTTCCAGGAGCAAATAACTGGCATCTGCCTGAAATTCTTCTAAATAAGCGTAAGTAGATGCCATTCACAAAATGTGTTCCATTAAATGTGTAATGAGAGAAGATGAGATAAATTCTGATCCTGAGTGGGAGAGAGAAATTCAGTACATACAAGTTGTTCAAGAACACAAGAAAGACAAAACAAGCTTTCTGGCAGCCATATTAAGTCCTTGGCACTGATGACAGCCTTGATTATTTTATTGCTCATTTTTTCACTCAATGTCTAAATCTCACTTCCAAACTGTTTTTTCTTCCATCTTGCAAAATGTGGACAAAGTCCCTTTCTCTCAGAAAATATATCATACTGAAGTTATTATTAAAAGTCCTTGTCCAAGAAGACATTTACTAAGGTCGCACAGCAAAACACATTAAATAAAAGTAAAATAATATAAAGGTGCAACATTATGATTTATTTATTTATTGGATGGAATGAAAATCCTTGTCCAGAGAGGTCAAGGGCCACAGATGGCATTAGACAGGAAAGAAGTGTCAGTTTCTGTTTCTTTAGCAGAAAGTAATTCCAGTGAACGCTATGTGTTGTTTTGCATGGATATGAATTATTTGTGTCCAGAATGTTTTGGTTCAGTCTGTTTCAGAAACTCAGCTGAGCTGCTAGTCTAAAATGAAATGTGTTGGGTGATGTGTGTTTTTAAGTTAAATGCTATTATGTCTGGAAATGTAAGTAAATATATATTTATTTAAGCAAATGTTAGTGACTTATTTCAGAGAATGCATCGCACTTTAGGACATGGGCTAAAGCAGACTTTTGACTTTTGTTACAGGTTTTGCATAAAGTGGTATCTTATCTTTTGATCCATGTTGAATCTATTTGGAATATAAATTCTGGAACAAATGTTTCTCTGTAAATTGAAAAAACTGTTTATTAATTACCTTGGTCAAAGAAATGATTTAATTAATTTCAGGTGTGTTATGGAATTGTTTAACAATAATAGAAATAATGTAATAGTAAAACATTTGATTTTTGAATCACATTTGATACTGCGCTTTAATCTTTTTTATAACTTTATTTTATAAAATTGATTATGAAAGTATCTAATAAAAACTCCCTATTTATAAATATTGTGGCAACAAATTTCTAACATGTGTGAATGTGGTTTAAAGAAAGTTGAAAAACGTGAAGAAAAAAGAAGAAAATGCATTTAGGTAATACAAACTTATTACATTTGTAAATATAATGATCAATGCCAAACAATTAGACGTGTATCACAGATACGCTTTATTCCAAAGCTCGTAGAATTCCTACCTTTCCTCCCTGAAAACAATGACGTAATGAAGCCAGTGTCGGACAGGAAACCACAATTCCCAAGATGCAACTGGAATTGCTGTGACCGCTGGACGGGGGAAGGGAGGCTGAGATTGGAGGGAGAAACAATCAGAAACTGAGGTACTTTTAAAACGGTTCTTATTTGCATACTTGTGGTGGACATGTAAAGGCACACGGTAATTCTTGAGTATTTATTAGAGCCTAAAGACTGAAGCATGTTTATTTGTGCGTTACTGTGGGATTTGGCACTGACTCCATCTCCGTTACAGTTCAGTAGAGCTTCAGCTAGCCCGTTAGTTAGCCTGGCAGCTGGCTTTTCTTCTTTGCTAAATGGGTGTCGACTCTTTAACTGCACGGAATGTTCGTGTCAGAAATTGTTTATACTTTTGCTGGAGATTATTTTCGTTGACGTAATGGTTGTGCATTTAGCTGTTACATTTTCGCTTGAGGTAAAACTGTAGCTGCGTCTTTGTGCCAGCGGGGCTGCTAGTTGACGTATTGCTAGTTGGTTGCTACAGATACTGGTTTCTAGTTGAGGCTGTTGCTGGAGCTGTCATAGCGTCGATGTGTTTCTGTAGGTGACTGTCATCTGGAAAAAAACATTTATAAAACACTTGACTCCTGCTATTATACTTTGCGTTCACGGTTGACCGCAAAGTAACTTTAGTGATTTATACACGGAGAATGTATGCAAATGCGTTTCTTGAGTAAAGGTCTCAACATGACGCTGAAAATTTTACTGAAGTACAACTTAGTGCGCTGATATGCACAAAACCTTTGCACCATTATACTTTTGACAATAAATAAATAAATGCTTTTGCTACTGTGCATCTATATGAGAGATTGTTGTTACATGTTGTTTATTTAAGGGGAATATTTATCATTAAGGCGCTTATAAAACAAGAGACTGTTAAAGATTAAAATTAGGCCTCAGGTTCTGATTAGGGCTGCACAATATTATCCATCCATTGCAATATTATCATTGAAGATTCCATTTATATCTGTTGCAATAACTCAACATTTTCCTCAGTCTTCTTTTTCTGATCTGTCATCGTGTTGCTCACAACACTTTGTGTACTTAAGCATTTCAACAGCTGTCATCTAAAGTGAGTTGGGCAGTGAGATTCCATCAGTTTGACCCAAAGAAATGTATAGGAATGCATAGATTGAAAACGCTGCACATGAAATGTAATATCCCATGATTTATTGCAGTCTTAGCAATCCTTTGCAATATTGATATTGCAATGACAACACATTTTTAACATATTGTGTGTTCTGATGTCATAACAAATTGTGCAGCCGAGGCACATTATTACTAAATAATTGTTGCCAACTTCTTCAGTTTATTGTTTTCTCGTTTACTTGCTTTCTTTTCTCCAAGTGTTCTAATAATCTAGTATCTCAAGAAAAAAAAACAACTAATCAAACATTCAAGAAACAGTTTAACAACATATAAAAGTAACTGGGTGTAAATATTATTTATAGTGTGTACCTGAACTAATTCATACGTCCAACCTGCAGCTAATAGATGGCATGTTGCTTACACACTGATGCTTCATTATCAGTAATCTGTTTTAGGCATAATTTATCATTCAGTCAAAGGGATCAGACTTTTACTTGAATGTTTAACTATATTTTAACTACAGCTACTTTTTTGTAGTTATGATCAAATAAAAGGTTATGCAACATTTTGCTTGTATTAGAGTAGTGTTTTGTGTATTTAATCCTACCTGCTGTCAGTGCTGGTTTATCTGCTTTCTCTGCTGTTGTTGTTTTGAATGATAAGTAGCATTTTATTATCCATAAATTTATGTGTAGACCATTATTTTTATATTTACCAAGAAAGCAACCACCTGTGTCTTACTTATAATCAAGTCTTTATTCATATATTATTATACTGTTATTTTATTTTGTTCTACTTTTCAGATACTGTGTGCCTCCTCAGCGGTTGGGCCAGACAAGAACTTTCATACATGACCCAAATCTTTCCAGGCACCCTCAGTTTCCACTTGGTGCGTGTGCTGTGGTTGAAGACATACAGCAAAGCAGCTCCAGCAGTAGACTGATCTGTTGCTGTACCTCTGGGTACAAAGTGGATTTGTTTATAGTGCCAAAATAATGAAGTGTCTCGGACAGGGAGAGCCCAGCCCTGAGAAGCATCATGCAGCTTCTGTTTACCTCTGGTGGGGTTGAGAAGTGGGGTCGATCTGTGGAGGAAAGGAAAGAAGCAGGTTTTCATGAAACAAGTGTACTAATGAAGAGAAATCTGACCCAGTCACCTCTTCTAGACTGACACTTGCACATTCCTATACAGTCGAGGCTGATAAAATCACACGACTCCATCTTCTACAACAAAAACCAAGAATAAAATGTGCACAATATGGATTTCTATGACAGTTCTGTGAAATCTGTGTGTTGACTTTGAGACTTTTTATGCCTGTGAGGGGAAAAATGAGACAAGCATAAATACATTTAAGTCCCAACGAATGTGCACTACAGAAACCATGTTGGTCCTCGCTTTGGCTCGTCAGCTCATCTCACTTCATGGCTTCAGAAGCTTTTAAAGGTCAAAACCAGGAACATCCTCAACAGCCAACGCAGTCAGACGCAATGGAAGAAGATACTGACGTCACGTCATACACCGAAGTACTGTTATTTTTACCTTTTTAATTTTTTAAAAATCTTTGCTTTAATCCCATTCCAGTGTTTGGGCTTTCAGTTACTTAACACCATTAGGAACACCTGCCATGTTTGCCAACAAAAGTAGGTTTGGTCTGCTCATATTTACCATAGTGTTAGTGTAACCTTCCAGGAGCACATTTTATCTTCCTGCTTCATTTAAAACAATTAAAAACTCAATTGTTTAAGCGGTTTGTCACATGTGTGTAAGTCAAGGCCTGTAAGGTCAGCTGTTGTTTCTTTGCCTTAGCTGTAATCTCTGATCTGGCTTCTTTGGCATGCTGCTGTACTGGCAGCTGACAGGACATTTCCCTTATCCCTAACCTGGTTTTGTAGCCATAACATTACCTCCAGCTTTCTGGCCTCTACCCTTGTGTATTACTGCATTTGTAAACAGTGGGATAATCGTGTTTCCCAATCTCTTTGAATGCAAAATCATCAGACAGACAAAGCTTTTATAAAAGAAAGCACATTTCTAACTTGCTCTCGCGTTTCTGCCTTTACAGGAAACAATTTGTAAAGAAAATAAATTATAGCAAATGTGCAATTTCCAAACTATCTTAAATATTTTGTTTGACTTGACATTGAATAAACAAATGTTTAGGGACAATGTCTTGCCTTTTAAAATGAATTAAAGCTTCGCTGTTATTTGTTTATGGTTTTAATGCTGCTGTTCCATGTTTATTTCCTTTTATCAGGGTCTGAATGGTTTGTCACATGAGTGTAAACCTTTAGAGGAGATCACCAATGGACACTCAACCCATAAGCCTGTAAGCTAAGAATTACTGCTAGTTGATCCTTTGTAATTAATTGTTGCTGGGAAGACTTTTATTTAGACTTTGGCTGTGTTAACCTTTTTTCTTCAGGTCATGAATGGAGTGGCTATAGGTCACAATGGCAAAGACCACACCAACAGCAGTGTACCTCTCAGATCCCTGCCGGTAATTACATTTTATATCATCTTACTTTAAACAGCTGGACTCTTTTTGAATGTAATGTAATCAGTTATGTGTTGAATTTCCAGATTTCAGCGCTGAAGCAGAATGGTCTTCTACAGACTCTGGCAGCAGGTGGAGACCAGCCTAAAGCTGCAGGTAAAGCACAACCTTTCTTTTGTCCCCTCCTCTTTGTATATGAATTTGTGTAAATCCTGGATACCAAGCAAGTGTTGACAGAACTTCAGTAAGGAATTGGGTGTAATCTCTGGATTATTTTTCTCTGTATCAAAGTTTTCTAAATGTTTTAAATGATATTTCAGGTCTAAACTATGATCTATGGGTTGAGTTCCACAACATCTGTCATTCTGATGAAGACCCTCCTTCCTCCTAGAGACCCCTTTGCATTATTTCTTGCCGCCGACATTTTTTCAGCCAATGAAATTCAAATTTCTGCATTCTCTCAACATGCACGCACATCGACCAAACCTGTACCAGTAGGGGGCGCTGTCGTACAGGACGCTCCGTGCGTTTCTCTGCCGTCTCAGCCGTTCACTGAGGACTCACAGCTCATTTCTACTAAAAACCTACCCATTCTCCAGCTAAAGATGGATTTATTTTAAGTTTTAAACCTTTCACCTCACAGAATGGCAAGGCTTGACAGGGTTACGCGTTTATTTTGGTCAGAAAGTTCATCCAGGGCCGAGTCAAGTTCAGCTTCAGAGTCCAGCAGCAGCTCTCTGCTAACAGAGCTAATATCAGAAGCAGCAGGGACAGAGAGGGCTCATCAGACCCTCGTAGTATTGTTGGAATAAGATTGTGAACTGTGAGTGATTAAACCCTACACATTGAGCTGTACAGTTCATGCCCGCAACGTATATGCGCCATGTGCACGCGCGCACACGCGACCGGACGCGCGTGTCGAGATGTTTTGAGGAGGAGCCTTTGGATGTTAGATTCAAAAACTGCTCTCCTGATGAAATCCTCCAGAGTGCGACTTTAAGATATGTCTGGAGGAAGTGCAGGGGTGGTTCAAAAAAGTTCAACTTTAATGAAATGAGCACATCAGAATGAAGCTGCTTCTCATTGAATGCCACAGTGAAAAGTGACAGCACTGTTGGCAGCACAGGGAGGTATAGTTTATGTTCATGTGTGATTTTTCTCCCCAGAAGAAGATGACAATGCAGAGTTGGAAAAGGCCAGAGAGGAGTGGGAGGCTCTGGAGAACATTCAGCCAGGTCAGAGGCATCTTACTGTTTTACCTGTTTGCGTTGTGGAGTGAAGATAAGATTGTGGTGGTTTTGGTTTGTGCTGTTTCTTCTAGAGACAAAAAAGCTCAGAACCCTTGATAAAAGGTGCTGTCTTTCTGATTTTATAAAGCACCTCACCCTCAAGGTATTAAAATGTTTACGTAACTCTTACCAAGATCCCACAGGTTCAATTGCTTTAAAGGCACACTATGTAACTTTTTCATATTTTTAAATCTTTTTCTTGAGCCAGTATGTGCTTTACAGGGTTAATGAAAAGTCACTTAGACAAAGCTTTAGCTTAGACTAAGCTTTAGCTTGCTAAATAGTACTGGCGGATCAGTAAAACGGCTGGGCTTTTTACAAATAGTTTTTGCCCACTTATCTCAGGAATATGGCAATAGACAAAATATATTGGCGGTGGAGTATCCCTTTAAGGCTTAGACTTGCTCGGTCTTACCAGGTGATGACAGTTTTTAACTTTATTAATACTCTTTCTCTTCAAACCTTATTGTTCTAAGCAACTGCCTGTACATTATAATAAAATGACAAAGTGATGGTAAATGGTCTGCATTTGTATAGTGTTTTTTCAAGTCAATGTCTTCAAACCACTTTAGGCAATGGATCAAAACTCAGAAGATATGGAACAATTTAAAAAAAAAACACTTCAGGAAGCAGTTTTGTCCATTCATAGTATCTGCTACAACAAACTGTTGGACGCTGCTGTAAGATGATATTTAAAATGATGTATTTTATGTAATGCCCAAACAGCTCTACCTGAGGACTCGAACCCAACTCCTCTCATCTCCTTCAATGAAGCCCTGCAGTACTTCCAGACCACAGATCTTGGGGACTTGCTGGTGAGAACTGTAAATGATCAAAATGGACATTAGAATTGAATCACATTGCTGGATACAGACAGGTGTAACCTTTCTGTATAATAATTACTATTCATCATGTCAGCAATAAAGAAAATCTTCTGTGATCTGCAGTGACTTCTAGAAGCTGGAAAGCTGCATCAATGTTTGGACTATGAAGTGTAAACTAGGATCAGATTTATTACTTCTGGATTTGCTGATGTATTTTTTTTAGTTCCTCAGAGTGTAATTGTAAAGAGGTTGTGTTTTTTTTTACCTACTCCCCATCTGCAGAAGAACATCCAGCCAACAATTCGCAGAACCGGTCTGGCTGCTATCACACATTTTCTGTTTGGACCTCCACGACTGCACAAAGAGCTCCTGGAGGAGAGGGATCTTGTCTTTGCCATTGCACAGTGTGAGTCTGTGTGTTCGATGTGTTTGCTTGTGTAACCATGCCGCCATGTGTACAACTCATGATTTGTTTTTATTAAACTACTGAGTTTCATTTTGTGTTGCAATGTTTTTAGGCCCTGTGGATAACAGCCAAACAGTCCACATGCGTGTCCTGCAGACTATTTATAAAAGGCTGATTGGAAGCAGGTTGGATTGTCCTCGATATGGTGCACACTGGGAAAACATTGGCTTCCAGGGTAAGACGCATTAAAACCTAGTTTTCTGTAAATGCAGTTTAAATATGCAGTTCTCTTTTTTAAGTTTGAAAACAGTCACACTCTGACTATTTATTGTATGAATAAACATTGTGCTGGTGGTTTTGTGTTCTACAGGAACAGACCCAGCCACTGACCTACGCGGTACTGGTTTCCTTGGACTGATGCACGCTCTGTACTTTGTGATGGACCCAGAGATTCTACCGTTGGCTAGAGAGATCTATAAGTTATCACAACACCCTACACAGGTATCATCAAGTCATGAAATAAATCATCTTATCCATGCCATACACAAACATGCATTTACTGTCACTCTGGGCAATTGGTTGGAAATCAGAGTTTATTAGTCAACTTTATTATTGGCCAATAATTTGTTCTTCGTCCACACAGAACTAAGCGGGAAAAAAATAAATGCCTTATGGGATCGGCAATATCTGCTTTTTTATTTTCCAGAAATTAGATTTTTGGACCTGGAACAGTGTATAGAAGCTTTAAAGGGATATTTCGGTCCTTTTGAAGTGACATTCTATCAGTCATTTATCTATAGTGAGGACCACATGTCCTCTGATCGAAGTAACGCTCATGGCTAGTCCGATTGGGAGAGACACTGCTACTGATTGGTGAAAAATTAGCACCTAATTTTCTGGTATTCAAAACAACTCATGCTCCATAAAAGTCATGCTGATGCCTTATAACACAGCTTGCTCTGTTTAGCTGTTTGTAAACCTCTACAGTTTTGCTTGAGATAATTTATTTTGTTTATGCAGCTGCAGCAGCACAATAGCATAGTACCGTAATTTGAACATTGTTTGGTTGAAAAAACCTAAACAAATGGACTTCATGCTAAATTGTAGAAGTTTACAAACAAGTAATTTAGTTTTTGAACCCAAAAATGAGTATTTTGAGCAATAATTATTTTAAATACATGAAAGTTAGCTGATAATTTATCACCGTTTTCAGCAATAATTCTCCTGACCGTGGCTCCGGTTAGAGAACCTTTCTGTTTCTAGAGGCTCTGCTCACTTTGAGTAATGTCACTGGTGGGAATGATTCTTAATATCTTTAAAGATAAACTTTCTAATAATTTTGTAAAAACGAGGAGATGTTGTTGTTTTAGGGAGTGTGCCCAAAAATAAGAAGTTGAATATAAAAGGAGCAGACCTAAAAAAAGTACCTGAAATCTCAAGAAAATGAAACATTTCAGAAAAGACCTGAGAGATGCATCATCCTTCAATAGATCATCTACTAGTCCTCAGTTAATAACGTCTAAAATTGGTTTGTCCTTTGACTTAAGTGCCCTTTTTCACATTTAAATGTAAATATTTAATTATAAATCAGTAATAAATAGCTTAACAACCAATTAATTAACTTCTGTTAAAGGTGCAATACAAAGACTGAACTAAAAATGAGAATAAATGCAGTCAAACCCTTGACTTTCAGAAAGGCTGGAGAGCTATTTATTAAACTCGCTTTGAATCGTTAGAATACTGACTTTTTGTTGCGAAACAAAAACAAATGAAAAGTGGCTGAAATATTAGGCCCAGGTCAGTAAGTTTTGCTGTCTTTTGTCTGTGTGATTTAGAACTTCCCATTCAGTGTGATGTCGATCAACATGACCCGCATCGCTTTGCAAGTACTCAGAGAGGAGGCCCTGTCCAAGTGAGGCGCTCTTCCTCTTTATTTAACTGCATCTTTTGTAGTGAAATGTGTTGTTTATGTCTTTCTGTGACTCCGTGTCAGTGTAAACCAACAACTCTGCCTTTGTTCACATCAGAGAATGCAATCGTCGTCAACAAGTGGTTGGTGTGCTGAATGAGTTTTATGTTGCCACATTCCTGCATCTGTACCAGCTGTGGAAGACCCAACAGAAGACCATTTCTGACTCTGGCTTTGTACTAAAAGGTAATTTTTTAAACTTTAAATTATAGAATGCTAGTAAATTCCCTAATAAACAAAAAACATAAATAAAATGATAAATATGCCTGAGAAAATTATGAATACAGAAAATAATTCTTAAAATAGAGAAGATATTTATTAATAAATTACATTTCAGTTATTTATTATTTACAATGTTATTAAATAAAAGTTGTGTTTGTTAGGTAGCTTTTATTCTTGAGATTGCCATTTTGTGTCTGCCTCTTAAATGGGACATTTCTGCCAGTTATGTTTGGCTCAAAAACTGGAAATGGTGAGGAGCAGTCTGCCGCTCTGTGGTAAACATCCCCCCACAGAGTCCAAGACTTAGATTGCAGGCTGAAATCCAGCCTAGAAAAGGCCTGTACGTAGCTGTTGGTAAACTAAAACATCTTTTACCTTTCTGTTTTTATATGGACTGAACAGATGAGGAACAGTAGAATGTGGATGCTGAACAAAGTTTCTGGGTTCATGTGTGTAGGACAGAAATGCATCTACTCAAGTTGTATTTTCCTAAAGGACAAGCTCCTTTTGTGTAAGCGTAAGTGTGCATATCTGTGAATTGAATTCAGCACTAGTCCAAAATTTTCTTTTTTGTGACCTGCAGAAGTGGAGCTTTTTGCCAAAAAGAACCCCAAGCAGATGCTGCGCCGACTAGAGGTCTTCCTGAAAGAGAGGCGAGCAGGTGGAATCCCCCGTGGGACGTCGCCAGACCCTCAGGCCCAGCAGCCCTCTCCCAGCCTGGGGGAGCGAGAGGCGAGAGCTGGGATGGGACAGGGAAGCAGGGGAAAGGAGATGCACTTCACAGGAGTGTGTGATCTGCCACCAGACATGGAGGGAGAGGCCAGACTTATCTAAGCTAGAGTCTGTGAGTGTGTGTGTGTGAGAACTATACTGTCTGACTATATCTGTTACAGTCTGTGTGAATGACGTCCTCAGAGCAAGAAGAAGAGCCCACCAGTCCCTGATCTGGGGTCTGTTATCTGAAACCTATTCATACACGTCTTCTCCTTCCACTGATGCTGGGGTGCTGCACTTTGACCAGATTGAGTTATATTAGATTTTTGTTGTAATTTATTCTTTAAACAGGGAATATAGAGCTGTCATATATAGAGTTGTCTTTAATGCAAGATGTCACACAATATAAGAGGAAAATAATATTTGCACTTTTCTGTAGTTGTAGTAGCCAAACAAACAGCTGCCAAATTCTTCTTTTGTTTAACTCTACCTGTCTAGAAGTCCAAAATCTACACATCTGTCTCAAGGATCTCTCAGCCACAATATGGTAACATTACAGAGGGGAAACATGGCAAAGAGCAACTTTTATTTCTGGTATAGGTTTTGAATTATTTTTTTTAACTCAAAAACACTGCTCTCTTGCAAACAATGCAACTGTAAGCAGCATTGCTGGGGATACTGTTAAACACTCTTGATTTTATGAAGATGAGAAAGAAAAAAAAACAGGATTCCTAACAGAAGGAGGGTTGGAGAAGAAGGTAGAAAAACAGAAGTATTCAGAGCAGAAATTACTGTGAGACCTTGTTTTTAGAAATGTTCACATAAACTCTGAATAGTTTGATTTATAAATCTGATCATTTTTGCATTCACTGTTAAAAAGTGACGAGAACTCAAACGGACATCAAGTGGGCGTCAGAGCACAACCAGTGCCTGTTTTTGTGGTTCTGGTTGATTAAAGTCAGAACACTTCCTAAAGACAGGGACATACTGTATATTTTAAATGATTTTAGCCCTTCCTTAAGGGGCAGCTGTCTCTTTAAACATAACTTTGTAGTTATGTGTAAAAGCACTTCAGAGTTTTGTTATCGGTCTGATGACTTGGTGGCTGAAGGATTTTAACACCTAAGTTCTGTCAAAACATCTACAAATTGTGTGATTTCTCAACTTGTTACGGGTGAAGCAGAGGAAACCTTTCATAGCAGTGTG
Source organism: Callopanchax toddi (assembly GCA_006937965.1). Taxonomy (NCBI): domain Eukaryota; kingdom Metazoa; phylum Chordata; class Actinopteri; order Cyprinodontiformes; family Nothobranchiidae; genus Callopanchax; species Callopanchax toddi. The sequence continues at coordinate 1,524,994 of SSNR01000009.1, read as the reverse complement.
TGTGTCCTTGGCTTAGTCCCAGCAGAAGCCAAGGGTCTGGTTTGAACTTTCTCTACATTCCGTTTTAAAGCATGTGATTGTAACTTTTTGTTTGTTTTAACAATCAAAACAATATTCTACTATGTGTGTGTGTGTGCGTGTGTGGGGGTAAAATACCTGAGGTGATGCTGATGAAGGGTGCCTCTCCTCGGAGATGTATGGTACAGTATGCAATCCTAGATCTCTCTCCCTCTATGATAATCAAAACACTAGTGCTGTGTGATGATTAAAATCGTTTCTAATTTCAGGGTTTGTGCACTCGTGCAAGCGAATGTGTTTTATGTATGTGTGTGAGTCATATGACAGAAACCGACTACAGATGGGGTGCTTTCTTTTGCACACAATGAGCCAGCTTTACTAAGCTCTTGATCCATCATGCTGCAGACATGGTACTGAAGTCATTCTTAAAATCGTACATTGCATTTAAAAAGGTCATATTTATTCTAAAAGTTGTATTTGTTTTGCATTTTTTTTAAACAGATGTTCTAAACACAGCAGTTTTAGGAGTTTATGTAGCCTGGAATGGGTTGAGCTACTCTGTAAAGCTGGTTCCTGCTTTGCGTTCATGTGAAACCACTTCCCATCGTTGTAGTCTCAATCTGTAGCATGTTCAGGTAGCACTAGTACTGTAGCATCTTATAGCCTCCTCTTCGTAAAGCTTGTTGATGTCATGTCTCAGTTACAGTCTGTAGTGTCAATGAGTGTGCGAACTGTTACTACTATAGCACATGCATTTCATAGTTTCCTTAAACCTCCTCGAGTAGATGCATGCATTTAAGTGGCAATGTGGATGATGATAAAATGTGGGATGAGCTCGATGTGTTTCTGAGCTCAGACTTGTCTTCTGGGAGGATGATGGTAAGTTTGGTACCTATATCCAGTGGAATCCTGTTGGTTAGATTGCTGGTTTGTCCTTTCTTCCTTTCTCATCTTTTATTTGAGCTGTTGTGCCACGAGTAGACCTCCTGCATTCATTAACGCTGCATGCAGTCATCCACAAAACATGCCGGCCTCATGAAGTTGTCCAATACACTGGCATGGAAGCTTTTGCAGTCAACATCTACTCAGTTATTCGATCATAACTTCAAGAATGAGCTTATGTAGTTGCGATTGTTCTGGAAATTTTGCACTGTTGTAGATATTTGGTGTGTGTGATGTATGCAAGAAGAAATTTTCAATAGCCATAACGCAATGTTCGTCATAGTCCAGGTCATGAAACAGGCTTCTTGAAGTCCGACTCCCCTCCTCATTCTAAGAATAATTGCACCATTGATACAATCTCATATTTAGTTTTATTGCATTTTAAACTGATGAGCAGTACAGTGTATGTAAATCAGGAAGTTTGTATATAAAGATTTAATGATTGTAACTGTATGATTGTCTGTAGGGCATTATACTGAAACACATTGCTTACCTCAAGACTTGAGACAAATCTCCTTTTTTCTCTTGGCTGATGTTTGTTTGGCCTCAGTCTGAATATTTCAGTTTCCTTGAACCTTGGCCTTTTCTCATACCAGTTGGATAGTTTGTTTTCGCCACCTGAAACGTGACATTTGCAAACTTAACACAAAAGCTGGTCAATGTTTTGTGTATTCTACTTACAGTCACTATATAGGCCCACTTTCTCCGATGCACATCTGCAGATAAAAGGTTCCTTATAAAACGAGCTTTAATTGGCTGGTGTTTGCCATGTTAAAGTAAGCTGGCTTCCTTGTGGCTTCAGTGATAGTATGGTATACTTTTGCTGTGATTAGTGTTTGATGTAAAGGAAAACACTGAAAACCAACCCCCTTCTCTACAGCGCAGATCACCTAACAGTTTATTATGATTGTGAAGATATAAGCTTGACTAGCAGTCAGAATGCTGTGTATGCTTTGTCCTTTCCTCCAATGAGACCTGATTTACCCACATGCTACCAAAAGTTCTGTTTAATTTCACTTGTAATAGATCATGTTCTTTATGCTTTGACCATCATTTTGAGTTTTTCCATTTGGGAAACAAGAAAAAAAAATTGATAAAAAAAAAAAACGGGTTGTTGCAGGATGTCAGATGCTCTGAGAGCTGTGGCCTGAACTCCTGCTTCTTACAGCAGCAGTTTGGCAAATACAATCACTTCTCTCAATAATCCTGTTCTTTCTATAAAGGTCTTTTACTGTTGTCCTCGTGTCCCTCAGAGCATTCTAGGACTATTCCTTGACTGTAGAAGCCCTATTTTATACTGAGAGTTATTGCAAAATAAAGTATGTGCTGTTGTACATTAAATGTATTGTATGGAGAAAGCTAAATAAATGCTGTTGAAAAAAACGTTCCCTGTAACATTTCTGAGTCCACCTTGACTTAAGGAACCAGGTTATTAACTAAACTAGGTGTCCCACAATTTACTACTGGTATTTTCAAGAATTTAAAGAAGTTAGGTTAATTAATTTGCTCAAAGTATTGACTAATAAGATGAAAATTAAGACTTAGGTAAGTATAAGGCATATTTTAATACTGTAATAATGATGAAAAATCCTTTAAACTAAGATAGTACACATTTATAAACAAGTAGCTGAGGCGAGCATTCAGCACAGACAAAAGCATAGAGCAGGGAACTTTCTTGTTACTCTGTCATTGTTGCTTTCCTCATTTTCTGGATAACTGTTGCTCTCTTGTGGCACTTTCTGGCGTTACAGCCACTTCTGTTTAAAAAAAAAAACAGGTAAATGCAATTATATGATTTGGGGAAATGTTGGACACATATTTTAACATTTTGGCTGTTAGACATCATTCTACTTTAGAGAATTGTTTGCATACATCATGGGACTTGTAGATTTTTGTTTTTATGCCACTAGAGGGCACACTTTGACTCTGCCTAAGAGTGCCATGTGATTTTGGTGCTGCTGCAAAAATAATCTCATAAGGAATGAGTCCACAAGTCTGATTAGTAAGTGTGGTATTAAAGTAGACTTAACATTTGTCTGTGATTTGTTTTTTAGTCTCGACTTATGGATGCTTTATCTAAACATTTATGATGTTTCTGGTGCTAAATCATCAGGACCAATAGTTACAGTAATCCACATCAGAACAGCTCTGATTATTGTGCAAATGATCACACAAATGAGATTCTGGGCACAGGTTGATACATTTTTTCCAGAGGCCTCTCATGCCTCCACATCTGTGCTCAATCATGGCTCTTATCCTGCAGTGTCAGATGACTTGGATGTAGATCTGCTGAATCACAGGATGAAAACGTTTCTTTTTCATTTTTAAAACACAAACATAAATACAATCTTGATTTGATTTTATAACCTCTTCTCTGACCAGATTCCTGTGCAGTTTGAACATATTTTTAGCATTAAATAAACTCATCAGGGGCCACAATTTAAAAAAAGTATTTAATACTTATCACTCAAAGTTAATAGGAGTAAAAATGTAGATTGTACTAATTTTTTCCCTCTCTCGGATATCTAAAGTGTTTTGATCCTGTGAGAATGAACAGAACAGATCAAGATGGAGTTTTTAAACCCGTTTCCATTTGTACCTAGTGAGCCTGCTGGATTACAGCATTTTTCTCTCACTTTGACTCTCCACTTCCCTCCCCCAGCTCCGTTCCTCTCTTTCTCTGATGTCATTGTTTCCTGCCCAGCAGATCCTGACGCTCGGCTCAAAACTCTGTGCACAGGAACTAAACATTATGCATACCACTCCATTTATGCTGACTTATGGGAATTTATAGACGCACACAGATCCATTCACACCCAAGTGTGTGAAGAGCTGTTTTTTTTTTATTGAATCCACTTCAGGCAGAATTAAATCACACGCAGTGTGATGAGCTGTCTGCATGCCCTCCTTTACTTATAGATTTGCCTACAGAATCCAATATGCTCTGATTTCTTTAGATGAAAGTTTACTTTTTCCATACAGACAGAAATCAAGTGAGTGACATAATAAGTTTTAATTTGAAAGTAGTGGATTAGAGCTTTATGGATACTTTTGCACACTTTTGAATGTTTATACAACAGTCTTTTAAAAAAACTTTTTTCCAGTAAGAACACTAGCAAAATTGTTATATTGTAAATAAAGTTATAAACTGTACAAATCAGTAACTTACTAAGAAACAAAGTTTATTCAAAAACGTTCTTGTCATATTTGAGCATCATTTGATTACTTTTAATGGTTTGCCATTTCAACTTTTGCATAAATTTGAAATTTGATCATGAATACTTTTAGTAAATTGGCTTAGAAAGTAAAAAATTGATTGTAAAAAAAACATATTTCCCACAAAATGCTTTTGTACACTCATGCTATTTTCCACAGCTTGTTGCATAAAGACGTTAAATTCCCCTATCAGGATACAAAGACACAAATATTTTATGTAGACTTATCTATTTCTGGTAATTCACAATTTTCCAGAGCCTTTTGTGTTTTCACACTGCTTTGGTTGGAAAAATATTAAAAAGAAGTAACTCCTTCTCCAGTCTGCTCCCCTGCGTGTTTCCATCCCTGCTGGTTAAAGTGACCTCTGCTTGACCTGACTGTAGTCTGAACTCTGCTGCATTCTTCACAGCAGTGGTCATATCCTCCAAAGATATAACAGCACACTTTGATAGTTTTCTTAAAATTTAATCCACCAGTCTTTTTCTTTTCAAAACATTTTCTGGCCTCACATTTTGAGACCACATGGGCTGAATGATTTTAGCAGGCTGCAGGCCTTTGATTACACTGCTCTGTAATAACATCAAATATTCCTGGATGAAAAACATGGAAAAAGGAGTGCTGTTCTTTAGTTCAACTTATTCAAGAAGTTGTACATTTCATTAGATTTTTGGATTCCAGATTCTAAAAGGTTATGGTTCTGTCGTCTGCTCAAACCATTCTTGCATGTGTGTCTGTGTTTTCCTCTATGGCCTCCTTTGTTTGGAATAACTTTCTCCAAAAAAGGGCAGAAAGTGAACGAGTGTCCATGGGAGACCTAAAGAAACTAAAACAAAGCACAGTTTTTATTCCTTTTTATCTGCTGTGAATCTTTAACTATTAGTCTTGTGTGGTTTTGTGAACACAGAATGTGAAAGCTGTATTCTCCTCCCTTGTGCCCCTTTTCTCCTCCTCCTCCTCTGCTTGTATGATCTGGTGTCTATGGAGTTGCTCCTGCTGTTGTTTCTTCTGAGGAATTCTGTCCTCTCCTTTAATCTGAGAGTATCCCACTGTCTGGGGCTTTACTTGCTCCCCCTTCCCCTCCGCCTCACTTCTTAGCACTGCACCTGTTGTGACTCGTCCGACAGGTGAAGGGGATCCTCAGGTCTTGTGTTGTTTTCTCAGCTGACCCGAACTGCAGGGTAATTAGTAGTCCCGTCTATTCATTTGACAGGATTACTCCTTTGCTCTGCATCTTTCCCCCTGTCTGTCTCTGCAGCCCTCCTCCCTGCCCATCCCTCCCCTCTCCCCCTCCCTAGCCCAGTCTGAGCCCAGTTTGATACGACGCACTGAGGCTGCTCCTGGAGCTGAAGAGGAGACCTCCCATGCTGGAGTAAAAACTTAAGATCACAGGCAAAGAGAGGGTGAACTCCAAATCCTCTGGAAGAGCCGAGGCAGTCAAGAAAATATTCCAAACTAGAAGATTTTTGCAGCTGAAAGAACAGCAGGTATGAAAAGCCACGCTGTGACTGTTTCTGTGGCTTTGTTGGCCCTTTGCTGCTTTTTGATTCCCAGAGGAGGGAGGAGTGCTGGGGGGATAGTTTCTCTTCTGCAGCCCGAAGGAGAGAAGCAGTCAGAGGATGCGGTGCGAGACAGGTCCCTGGATGACCCAGAAAGTGAGCAGACACTTGGAGTTGTCCCACACCCACTGAGAAGCAGCATCGGGGCTAAAAGAGACGGAGAAGAGGCTGCACAGACAGGTAAGCTGGGACACGTGTTTAACTTAAAAGTAGAGGTATGTGAAGAAAAAATAGCAGACAAACTTAATAACAGCTCAAAAAGAAAAATCCAGATGTTCACCTGTCTATTGTGTTTCCTCACAGCAGTGGATAAACACAGCAGATACGCTGATTTAACGTCCACTAGACGAGAGGTGAACACATTCAGTGAAGCATCTTGAAGACAGATTTATTGCACTAATACTTTCCACTACCTTGGCTCCTGTAGCCCTGCATGATTAATGCAGACTCCTTCATGCTTTCATGCTGGAAAAAAGATTCTGAGGACTGATGCACTTTAGCAATAAGCACTTTTTTCTGGAGCTTCCTTATTAGACTTTAATGAATCTAAACGAGCTATTTACAGATCCTCTGTGAAGTTTCTGAAGTGAGAATGATCTGTTTAGTGAGTATGATGACAGATTTTATGTCATTAAATCTGAGCTAATGGCACACAGCTAATGGAAAGGAAGAAATGTGTTTTCCATGAAAGCGCTGTAGAGCTTCAGACAGGCTCAAAAGGAAATACTGATGGACCTCCAGAAACCACAGCAGTCTGGATTTGGATATAGCAGGAAAACCTAAATAACAAATGCAGAAATGAAGCTAACGTGTGACTTTTTATTGCTAAATGATGTCTGTTTTACAGATATGCTGTGATGTGTTGCAAAATTGTCTTTCTCACCACATAGTTATGTGGTTAAAAGCTCTTGAAGAGTGTTTATGTTGAATTCAGGCCAGGTGATCGATGGGAGAATTTCTCTAAAGTATCATTTTTTCTTACTGCATATCTTTTGGAAAACTTCTCTTTCCTTCCAGGTATCTTGGGCAGGGTGAGGAGAGCTCCAGATGAGAGCAAGAAGAAAAAGAAGGACAAGAAAAAGAACAAAGACCCAAACGCCACCAAAAAGCCTAAAACTGACAAGAAGGGAAAGAAGAAGGAGAGACAGACAACCACCACTCTGCCACCCACCACCACGAGTGAGAACAGGACCGACACAGCATTCGTGTTTGTACTTGAATCTCTTTGACTTGAATGAGTTTTGTTAATCTGATGTGTCCAGCTCTCCCGACTGAGCCGCCTACCGAACCTGAGCCATTCCCATACTACGACCCCGACTCTGGTGAGTTCTTTACATTATTAAACCACGTGAAGGTCACTGGATTTTAGATTTTTTTTTTCTGAATCAAACTGATCTCAGTTAATTTAGATTTTTATGGTTCAGTGTGAACTATGATGGGAGAGTTAGAGCCAGAACCAGAGAGACAATGAAACATGCCTCCGCTTTTTGCATCGGTGCAGTTTTTGATGTGGGACAGGTGCACCGGGGAAGGCTTCAAAAGTCCTGACCCAACCAAAACCAGGTGGGTTTGAACAGAAGGGGGGCAGATGTGCTCTGATAGCGTGAAGGGGAACCCTGAGGACTCTGATTCATCTGGTTCCCAGACCACAAAAATCCCAGTAACCAGTTTAAAAAAATGGTTCCCACTCAGTGCAATAAACCACTGAAGATGACACATAGGAGCAGTTTGTTATGTGGTCACATCCTAAAACAGGAACAAAATAAATACGTTGTTTAAAAGACACAAACAAGAACTTTTAGAACTTGGTGCTAATTTATAAAACTGTAAAACTCTTTTCTTCAGTGTGGGATCAACATTTGTTCTAAATCCAATCCTCTCGTTTTAGGTCATTCTATTACAACTGATAAATCACAGCATTTCTTAAATAAAAGTATCTAATAAAAATATAACATCTTTATCTGTGTCTCTGTTAGACAATGATTACTGGAAACCAGATGAAGATTACTGGGGTGCTGAAACCACTCCATCTCCAGCTACAGATCCACCGTACGACTACTGGAAGCCAGAGGTTGAAGAGCCAGCTGCACCTGTGACAGACATCTATGACGATTACTGGAAACCAGAGGAGAAAGAGCCATCCACCTCACCGCCCATCTATGATGACGTTTGGAAGGAAGATGATAAAGAACCATACGCTTCTGTGACCGATAACTACGACAGCTACTGGAAGGAGGTGGAGCCAACCCCTGGTGCTCCTGATGCTGGTGGGAAGACTGGAACAGATGACAGTGATTACTGGGATGCCACATGTAGGTTTAAGTCTTTACTTTCTCTCAGCTTTGCTACAAATGAAGATGTCTGAAGGGGAAAATGTGTGACTCAAATGAGACGATTGATGATGATAATACACTAATGTTTAGTACACCATCATTTGTTTTTAAGCTCCTTTATTTTCTCAGCATTCTGATGTTAAAGGTCTGTTTCTTTCAAGCAAAACTTTTGTTTACATTTAAAAAAACATTCTCAAAAAGACAAGTTTGAATTAAAAACTCTCAGAGAGTTTCCTCTGTACTCCTTTTATTGTAAGAAAGCAACATCTGAATAGCAATAAAAATAAATCAGGCTCTGAAAGGGATTTCCAGGGGAAAAAAAATCAAAAACAGCTGACTCATATGAGACATGTCTGGAAATACCAGAGAACGATGGAATTAATCATGGGGGGAAAAGGTTTTCTACTTGTTTTTAACTTATAATAACATTTTATCATAATGCACCTATAATGATGGAAACTTTGATGATTTGATCTCCTTTGGGTGAATCAGCAGCAGCTCTTATTAGTGTATTTGATCTGACCCTGACACGCCTCACTACCAAACCAACATGTGTTTTCAGGACTTTGTGTTTTTCCAGTTTTACAGTTGTTTTTATGCTTTTAATTTGATTTGTTTCGTAAATTTTTCTTCGTTCTGTTTCCCCCCCTCCTGCAGCTGAGGTACCATTACCTGATGGTGAAGAGGTCGGCCCTGAAATCGTGGTAGAAACTCTTCCAGGTGGCTGCTGGCTCACTAACATATCCACAGTTTAATCATACAAACCAAAAAAATGCTCATTTTCAATCAAGATGAAAGAAAGCCGTTCCCTTTTGGGTCATAAGAAATATCCATTTAACCTGTGCCTTTCCTGAGCACATGGGAATGACATTACAGCGAGTCTGCAGCAATCTGCCCTACTTTTCAGAAAGGAGTGGGTGGGTTTGCTCGGTTCCACTTGCTCAACGAAACCCTCCAGAGTTTTGTTGTGAAGTACAAAAGAAGCCCTGTCATTAGTTCCTGACAAAGTTAGGATTCTTGTAAATGTAAATTAAAGCTTTAACAGCTTAATTACACGGCAGGCGTCGCACAAACAGAGCTACTCTTGTGGTTGGGTGAATCTGGGCAGGGCTAAACCGTAAAACTACAGATTAAACTATGTAATCTCATAAAATCTCACTTGTAAAGTAGCAGTACTTTAAGTTGTGGTACATGTCGTCTAATGGCCTTTTTGTTTTTTAACACAGAAGAACCTATAACCACCGCTCCCTTCGACAAGAACTGGTATGATGATTACGATGAATATGGAACGAGTAAGTATAAACTCACTCACTCCTCCCAATAAGCAAGTCAGGCCACCTTTAGAGATGATTTCTATTTGTAAATCACATTCACTACTACACATGATGCTGGTGCATTTATAGATACCTCTGATCAACCAATGATTTCCTTGTTTTACTGCAGGGACGAAAGAGGAAGAGACAGATGATAAGTGGATGGAGAAAGAGAGGGAAAGAGCCAAAAAGGAGAGGGAGAGGGAGGAGAGAGGTAAGAGGACCCAGATGTGAGTTTTATTTTATTAACATATAATCTATCTGCACAATCATGCAAAAGAACAAAACCTTCTCGCTGCAGAAAACTTGGCCTGATGAAGCAAGAGCACTTAGAGAAAACAGCTCTAACACGCTCACTGTTTTCAATCACATTTCTTTAATGAGAGAAAAACCCAAATGTTCAGAACTTCAGCTTGAACTCTAAAGGGGATGAATTAGAGTCATTAAAATAAAAAGACAATGCAGTTTTTTCCCCAGACAAGGAATGTTGTTTGTGCAAGTCAAAGTGAAACCTGGTGTTTGCTCATCACATTCGGTTGCTTTGCCACGTGTCTGCTGTGTGTAATGAGGTTAGCTGGTGGTTGACAAGCAAATGATATACGACCCCGTCAGGACTGGGGTCAACGCAGCACTTCCTGTCTGCATATTTGGCTGCAAATCGGGGAAAAGATTTTAACTTTCCTTTGAAGCATAAAGTTTTACAACTGTAGCAAAGCTTCACACATCTACAATGGGGTTAATGCCTGTGTGAAGGTATTTTATGTTCACACTGTCAGAAAAACAATGGGTCGCATAGTTTAGTGGGTGAGAAATATAAAGATGAGCCAAACCATAGCATCTGGTTGTTGTAGTTTTTTTGTTTGTTTGTTTTTTTTCCACTGCATGGACTTAAGCTCCAAGATCCTCTTGGGGATTTTGACAAAATATCAATGACTTCCTAGACTCATTCTCAAAGGGGAAAAAATATCAGAAAAGTTGGTGCAGTTTCTTATGCACAGAGTGTGTTTTTCTGACCTCTGACAGAAAGAGCACAAAAACTGAAGGAGGCAGAGGAGCGAGCCAGGAACAGACCACGTGTCTACAAAGAGCCAAAAAGTGAGTCAGCTCAAACCTGGAAAATATGTACAAACTTTGCAAACTTGTAATTTAATTTCCAACGGTGTGTTGACAGAATGTCCTCCTCTGGGGATGGAGTCCCATAAGATTGAGTCAGACCAGCTCTCAGCCTCCTCCATGTCTCAGTTCTGGTTTGCACCTCAGAGGGCGCGCCTCAACATGCAGGTACACAACAATCAGGGTCGTAGACTCAACATCTATAGGCCTTGAAATAACCACTAGCTACAGGCAGCACTGGAAAAATACTGTTGTTGTTGAGCCTATCGCTTCTATTAGTCTGAGCATCCTAACAACAACAACAACAACAGAGTTATTTAATCAGAGACAGTTTGTTTAAGGTTCATGCTCAAAATGTTAATTAGCCAGAAGGTTCAGCAGCATGACCTCTGGTTTCTGTGCTTCTCAGGGTTCTGAAGATGAGGATAACCCGAGAGGAGGAGCATGGTGCGCAAACTCTGAGGACAGGGTTCACTGGTTTGAGATAGATGCTCGCAGGGAGACGGAGTTCACTGGAGTTATAACACAAGGAAGAGATTCCTTAAATGAGTAAGCGATATATGAGCATAAACATTTTCCTTTCTTATAACTGGATGCACTAATGACGTCTTGTTTCAGGAGCGACTATGTGACGTCCTACTTCCTGGCTTTCAGCAATGATAGCAGAGAATGGACCACCATCCATGATGGATACGCCGACTGGGTGAGACTACCTGAAGCTGTCACCTTCTTCGATAACCTCACATCTTTTCCTGATTTTCTGTCCTCTTTTCTTTCTCCTTTTGTCTAGTTGTTTTTTGGAAACAGTGACAGTGACAGTCCTGTCATGAACCGGCTTGCAGAGCCCGTGGTGGCGCGCTACATCCGAATCATCCCTCAGAGCTGGAACGGCTCTCTCTGCATGAGGCTGGAGGTCCTCGGCTGCCCCCTGTCCGGTAAACCTCACGCCCCTGATCACAGAGTAAAGCTCACAGAAAAACTCATGTTTTAATCCTGTTTCCTTTCATAGATTCAGGGGATAATCTGTACAGGCAAAATGAAGTGACTCCAGTGGATTACCTGGAGTTCAAACACCACAGCTACTCAGAGATAGTTGCAGTGAGTATCTGAACAATCTGAAGGTTTTGGAAATTCCACAGAATCCTCCCAAATATCATGGAACCATATCTGGTTTCCTCTCAGTCGGTTCAGCCACCAGAGAGCAACTACTGCAATAAAATAATCTGTATATCTGACACAACACCACGCACTTATAACTTCGTTGGTCTGGCTTGTTCAGCTCATGAAGTCTGTGAATGAGGAGTGTCCCAACATCACCAACATTTACAGCCTGGGCCGCAGCTCTAAGGGTCGGGAAATCATGGCCATGATCATCTCTGGAAACCCCACGGAGCATGAAATAGGTAAAGACATGAGCAGGGCACGAGATGTTTCTGTTGATCCATAATAACATCGTAAAGCACGTCTCCACCCCCCAATAATGCTAAAACTATTGTTTTAAACATTACAGGAATCTGAAAATGCTGTTTAGGGGAAATGATGTGTGCTTTAAATCCTAATAAGCACCAGGTGGACACCAACCAGATTGTGGTTCAAAGATAATAACAGTCTTTCCCGGATGTCTCCTCAGGCGAGCCAGAGTTTCGTTTCACGGCAGGTCTCCATGGAAACGAGGCGGTGGGTAGAGAGATGATCCTGCTTCTCATGCAGTACCTGTGCAAAGAGTACAACGACAGAAACCCCCGAGCCCAGCGCCTGGTGGAGGGAATACGCATCCACCTAGTGCCCTCACTCAACCCGGACGGACACGAGAGAGCGTTTGAAGTGGTCAGTAAAGGAAGAAACAACCACATTAACTCCCAAACAAAATAATGGAGAGGCAAACGGGAAGCAGCAGTGAGTCACAGTGGGCACTTTGGGTCATTGTGTTCTTTAACATTCCCCCCCCCCTGCAGGGCTCAGACCTCAGTAGTTGGACCTCTGGACACTTTACTGAAGAAGGCTTTGACATCTTCCAGAACTTCCCTGACCTGAATGGTTTCTTGTGGGATGCTGAGGATAAGGGCATGGTGCCTAAACTCACCCCTAACCATCACGTTCCCATACCAGAGTACTTAGAGTCCAATAGCTCGGTACGTAATTACAGTTGTGTTATTCAAAGTTAAAATACTCAGGGTAAAGAACCTCTATTTGGGAGCTGATTAAAAGTAAACAATTTGGAATTTTCAGAAAAATAAATGTTTGATTTTAAAACCCTTTTTCTTTGTATAAAAGTATTTATCTCTTCCAGTGTAAACATTACTAACTTCTCAGATGAAGACAGCGAGTACATGAATTCTTTCTTTACTGTTTATATAATCCTCATCGGCCTGTTTTAACTCCAGATTGCTATGGAAACCAGAGCCATAATCTCCTGGATGCAAAGCTATCCATTTGTGTTGGGTGCAAACTTCCAAGGAGGTGAGAGGATTGTGGCCTATCCCTATGACAACCTACGTCCCAAAAAGCCTGCTGAGAGCCAGAAACCCCACAGCCGCTGGAAGAGACAGTATGACACGTCCTCTCCTTTTTAACATTTTCATTCTCTCCAGATTTTTGTTTTCCTTTAGTTTTTTCCCCTCCATGAATCACAGCTGTGTTGAAAAGCTCAACTGATGGACTTTCTTCCAGGTATGAGGAAGAAGAATTTGATGTGACAGAGTGGGGAAGAGGCTACCACGAGGAGCCAGAAGAAGACTGGAGAAATCAAGGATATGAACAGCCAGAGGAGGAGTGGCACGGCCACGGCCACGGCTATGACCAGGGCTACGATCACGGTTACGACCCCAGCTACAACCAGGGCTATGGCCACAGGGAGGAAGAGGAGGATGACAGAGGAAGGAGTGCTGGATACCAGGACCCTGAGCCTGAGCCTGAAGACGAGGCCCGGGTGACTGCAGACGAGTCCCTGTTCAGGTGGCTGGCCGTCTCCTACGCCTCCACGCATCTGACCATGACGCACAGCTACCACGGATCGTGCCACGGGGACACACCTGCTGGCGCAGTGGGTATCGTCAACCGGGCCAAGTGGAAACCAGTAGCAGGCAGTGAGTAGAAAGCTATAGGTGCATATGCATTTAGCACACCCTGGTGGACTAGTGTGTGCACGGCAGGTTCTCGGCATAATGTGAGATTTGCTCTTCAGGTATGAATGACTTCAGCTACCTGCACACCAACTGCTTCGAGCTGTCCGTGTTTCTGGGCTGTGATAAGTTTCCTCATCAGAGCGAGCTGGCGTACGAGTGGGAGAAGAACAGAGAAGCAATGCTCACCTTCATGGAGCAGGTGAGTCACAAGAAATGTGACAAAAAGCCAGTTTATCTTCAAGAATGCATTCTGCTGCAGTGTTTTTCTAAAGTTCCTTTGAGGCAGATTTGTGAGTTTATATAGACTAAATTAAACCCAACCTGATGAGTAGTTTGGCTTCTTGTGTTGTGACAAATTAACTATTTACTAAAGAATTCTTACATGTAGGTGGGAAAACAGGATGAAAGGGAAGTTGAACCGGATTAAGGCAGACCTTTAGATAAGCCTGTAATCTGTCTCTCCAAACATGGGTGGAGGTTAAATATTCTCAAGTTTACTCACTGAAAAAGCAGAATTACAGCTTTTAGCGATGTTATGTAGAAATAAAAGTGAGACACCTGTTCACTGACTCCTCTTCCTGTGTTTTAGGTGCATCGTGGCATTAGAGGCATTGTGAAAGACCTGCAGGGGAATCCCATTGCAAACGCCACTATTTCTGTAGAAGGGGTAAATCATGATGTTTCTACAGGTGAACACGCTGCTCTTTATCATGTAAACAACAATTCAGTTTTACTTCAAATGCTATAAAACTTTTTTATTTTTTTCCAGCACCAGAAGGGGACTACTGGAGGCTGCTGAACCCAGGGGAGTACCGCGTGACGGCTCGAGCTGAAGGCTTCTCCCCTGTGACTAAACTCTGCGCGGTCGGCTACGAGTCCGGAGCAACCGCCTGCAACTTCAACCTGGCCAAGTCCAACTGGGACCGCATTAAACAGGTAAGACCCTACCATCCTGACAACACGTCCATCTTACAGTTGCACTTAAAAAGCCTTTGTTTGCAGATCATGGCCCTTCATGGCAACAAGCCGATCCGACTGAGCTACACCAACACCAGAACACAGAACAGCGCCAGCGGCCACAGGCGGGTACCTGAAGGCAACAACAGGTTTTCTGCAAATTCCCAACTAACTCCTGAGCAGCGGAGGAGGCTTAAGATTGCTCGTATCCGCCGTCTCCGGCAGCAGAGAATAATGAACAACAAATCAACAACAACAACAACAACAGCAGCAGCAGCAACAACAGCAGCAACAACAACAACGACGATGATGACAACACAACCCACAATCCCTACAACATGGTGGTACGACTCATTGGGACAGTTCCCAACACCTGCAGTGGATTATAACTACGAGTACAAGATCGATGACTATTAAACCAAAACTACGCAGCTCGTTTCAGTAAACATGTATGTCGTGCATTCAGGTGGTTTTAAAATCAAACAAATCTTTGTAAGTCTTTTTAGGACAAAAGCAGTGAGAATGTAAATATGCTAAAATAGAGTCTCTGTAACCTTTTTATAGAAATCAGTCTGTTTAAAAAATGGAATTTCAGTTTGACCTTCACACTCGTTTGGTGTTTCTTTGTAATTTGCTTAATGAAAAGATGTTTATTGTGAATGCACATTAAAAAAAACAGCTGATTTATTTACAGGTTTCACTTAAGGCAGAAATACTTTTACAGTTCAGTTGCTGCTTGTGTGAAACGCAGCTTACGGTTGGTAACAGAGTCAAAGAGGAGGGCATCACTCCTCCGGTACAGACGGGGCGCAAATAAAGGTTTAATTAAAAAAGGTCTCTCTTTAGCACCTTGTTTGTTTCTGGGAGTTCAATGCAGTTTTTCTTTAGCTACATTTACCTTCGAGGAAAAACCTGAACCTTTGTTTAATCGTTTTAACAGCATCGGTAAAACGGCAGGTGGAATTCCGGGTTTAAATCTGAGAACTCAAAGGAAAACAGTCCAGATGTTAGTGACTGACGTTCATCTCACTTTCCTCATCTTCATCAGCAGAGAAGGTGGTGAAGCACACTGGTTCACACTGTAGTGTGCGTACATTGACCAGACACGCCGTTTGTGTTTTGCTGAACTCTGGTATAGTAACCAAAAGCACCTCCTGACCATCAGGACCTGACGGGAGGAGACAAAAAACAACATTCTAACTCAATCCTAATTGTGTGAACCTCGTTTTAACGTGTTTCCTTACACTGACCTTGGACGAGCTTTGAGTCAAAAGCTGGGGCGTTGCCACTGAAGTAAACATGGGGACACTCCTCCAAGATGAAAGGATCCTTTTGATAAAATGGGTAGCAACCTAAAGCAAAAAGGACTTTATAAACTAGTGTTGAGACCCTCAATCAGTCATATTTATGAGTTTATTAGCATCAACCAACCTAGAGTATCGGGAGCGGTGGGGGCGAGATGTCTGAGCCGAAGGGTTTCCTCTAATATCTCCAGGTGATTGTCCATGCTGCTGTACCTCTGGATGTCACACACATTCTGGCCTGAAGTCCCCAAAAACCTTCGCAGGAAGAAACAACATCAGCATCCTAAATGCATCCGACTGATGAAACGACTTAATGAATTCACCGCTCACCTCACTCCATCGATGGAAGCTTCATATGGGTTGAAGGCCAGCTGTAGTGTGGGGTACACGGAGGACAAGGGAAACATGCACCGGTGCAGCGGCTGTTGTGGGAGGGTGTAGTTGGTTGGGTCATACTGACCCGGTATTACATCCACTGGAACCGACGCCTTATAATGAGCAGGAAACATTATTATTAAGAACAGTCATACTGTAACTAAGTAATAAAAACTTTAGCTGAAGCAGTTTCATTCTGTTTATAATATGTCTTTATGACCCATTTGGGTCCAAACCGTTGTGTCTCCTCTGTAAAGCTGATTATATATTACTACTTTTATTGAGATGATTTCTATTTTGGAGGTTTAATTAACCTGACTTGATGTTTTTACATTTTACTGACATGTTGGCTAAACTCACTGTTGGCTCTTTGTTATGTTTGAAAATAAAACTGTCCTACACATTAATTTTTAAAAAGTCTCTAAATGGTCTAACAGATGAAAACAAACATATTTGAGCTTTACAAACAGACCAGAAAGGACCTACAACTTCTGCACTTTTCAACTAGAAAACAGACTCGATGAATTACTTAAATCAATATAATTTGTCTAAGTTTTCAATTAGCAAACTATAAAAAACCGGTTAATTTTGTGTCACACTAAACTATTGAAACCGGTGATTTGATCAAAGTTAGGGCAGCGTAAATGCAATATTCCCTTGAAATATTGAGCAAGAAATTTCTCTATTATTAATTACTGCTTAGTTATTATTAATTACCTGCAGTCACAACTTATAGAAAAAGTCTCAGAACCAGGCTTCACTATGCATTACACACTATGATAATTTTGAGATTAGAGAGAAAAGAAATAAAAAATTGTTTGGTGACTATTTTTATTAGCATGAACTCTGCCTCCTGGTTGCATTTTACCATTTATTTTAATCATTCAGGGCTCTCCAGAACAGAATGTCACTGAAGTACCTTAACTTTGCATCTCTACTTGGTTGTATACAGCATTGTAATACAGCAGGGTAAAAATAAGAAGGTGCACTCACAACCAGCTGAAGCAAGATCTCATCAAGCAAACGAATGGCCTCCACACTACCGGCCTGAGTCTTCTTGGTGAGGTACTTGGCCTGGAGAGAAACAAAACCACCAAAACAAAAAGGGTGTTTCAATGTTTTCTATGTTTTCAGCAGCAGCAAATGAAGTTAGGAAAGCTCTTGTCACCTTAGTTGATGACTCTTTGTCCTGGGTGTGTTGGCTCAGCATGTTTCCAGCCAGCAGAACCCTGGATATTGTAGCTGCCTCACTCTGCTCCCCTGTGTCACCAAGCTGACCAGTTACCATGTCGACCAGCAGCTGTAGTCCCAACATGCTGTCTGCATGACTGCTGCCAAGACCCAGTCCAGAGGCCAGGAGCACAAACCTGAACAGACAGAGCCATTAGAGGCTACCACCACCAGAGGCTGGGAGGCTCTTGGTGGAAATGTGAGTTTACCTGTCAGAGCTGAGAGCAGGTCGGGGTGTCTGTGGAGGGAGATCGGCTGTGCAAAAATCCTCAACTGTGAACTTCCCGTCATTCTTTTCAGCTCCATATATGGCAACAACACTACCTGAAATTACAGAAAACAAATTAAATCTCAATTAAAACAAGTTCAAAGCAAACGTGATGCCCTGTAAGAAAACACCTACCTGTAACACATTTGTCTCTATCAATTTTGCCTTCGAGTTTAATCCTTTGGAGCTCATCCTCCAGAATGAGCTCATCTTCTTCATTGATGTATTTGATCCGTGCAGGCTGAGGCAAGAGGTTGTGCTAAAAGAAGAAAATGTCTTAAATGATCAAATAAAAGCAGCTGGGTTCATTTTGTTTGTAGTTGATCTGCATGACGGCTGCCAACCTCCTCACTAATCTCTTTCAGAATAGATGGCTGCAAGTCCATGCGCTTGAACAGAGTTCCCACAATGCAACACTGCAGTCCTGCCTCCAGATCACACAGCCTCTTGATTGACACATCTGGTCCTTAAAAACATGAGAGAAAAAACACATCAGAAGAGCTAACATTAAAAATATAAGAAGAGTCTTAAATTTTCTTACCCCACTTCTTCTGAGCTCTCTCTGACAGTAGGGGCCTCATCTGCATGAGTCGTGCTGCGTAAATGTGAGCATACTGGCGATTGAAGTTTCTCTCCCCAACTCTGTAGCGCTCCGAGCAGGGACTGTAGGCCAGCGACGTCCTCTCAAACACCGGCCCCTGGTCCTCAGAGTCAGGCCGGCAGAGCAGGGAGGAGCCCTCCTTCTGGGCACTCAGGTCAGAGAACATGACTGCCCTAACAAAAACCAAAACAAAGCTACTCCTTACCCAGGCAAACTGATCCGAGTCCGCTGGGCCTCGTTATTATGGTCAACATACTGAGCTAGCAAGTTAACAAACACAGTTAGCATAACTAAAACAGATTTAGCGACGTTACCTTCAAAGATGGATGAATCTGATTCCAGTTTTAATCAATATTTCCAGATTTTTCCTCCCGTGAACTGACCAGATAGCAGTTCCCGCGAAAACAGCAGTTTGCGTCGAATGCGTTTCGAGAAGAACGAACGGGTGTTCTCGCGAGAAATAGAGATGCCTGAAGTATACTCTAAACGTGTGCACACAATTCAATGTATTATACAACGGTTTTTTTTGTTGTTGTTTTTTTACCTTTTACTCACTATTAAACGTTTTCAAACAACTGGGTAGAAAAAGAATAAAAGGACACATCAAAAGGACAACAAGCGACGAGCAGAAACCAAAAATAAAAAGGAAACAAGAGAATTGATTCCGTGTTTGAGTATCATTCGTTCTTTCCAAGAAGTTATCAAATTTGAATTTATATTTAATTTTAAATAAAGTTGTAAATATTTGGAACAACAAGCATAGATAGGTGAATGTATCACCAATAGTACAAGGTAGCTTTTGCCTTGTGGCAGTAATAGGAAATTACAATAAACATATTTTACAGGGCTTCTATTTAAAAACTTCTATTTAAAAATACCGTAATTTCTAAAGGAGCTCATTATAAATCAGGCAGTAATGTTTGAAAACAGCTAGCTAAGAAAGTGAGGTGTATTTAGCAAAGATGGTAGAACAAAGCAGTGAACTATCTTGTGACTTCTTGGTCTTTGGCTTCTACTTCTGCTGAGAAATACTCGCCTTCTTGTGGCGGTTTCCTGACATTACAACATTATTACAGTAATATACAGCACATTCTGTTGGACAAATGACACAAATGAAGATTTTAATTAATATATATATATATATATATATATATATATATATATATATATATATATATATATATATATATATATATATATATATATATATATATATGAAGGACTCCAATATTATTCCACCATATGATCAGTTTAGTTTACACACAATCACTCCAAATTTGAAAAGATCTTTTTAAAAAAAAAATCAGAATCAAATTTTAAAGAGAATTAAATGATAATAATAAAAAAACTAACCCATTATGATTTATTCAAACATTAGACACAATAAATTATTATCATCTTGTTTTTAAGTTGGTTTTGGGCAAAGGTCAAGGCAAGCTCACATTTAAAGAACAGGCCAGCTGAGCTGTTTAAATGAGGACAAACGCCAGAAGCAGTGAAACATCTTGTGACTGTATGATCTTTGTCTCATGCTTTCACTGGAAAGCTGCCGCCCTCTTGTGGTGATTTAGTGACATTACAACGAACTTTGAAATAGGCTTTTCTTAAGAGCAGATGTTGCCCTCTTGTGGCGAAATAGTGACATTACAACAAACTTTAAAATGGGCTTTTTTGTGCAACCATAAAAAATTTTTACACTAATGAAATTAAACATTTAACTTCTTCACAAAACACAAATACTGACTTTTATAAATGTTGCAGAAATCTAAAAGCAGTAACTAATATTGTACACAAATTGTATTCAGTTTAAAAAACAGAATCTTATTTTAAAAAGAATTCAAAAAAACTCTAACCCAATATTATGATGTATTCAAACATTAGACAAAATAAATTATTATCATCTTGTTTTTAAGTTGGTTTTGGGCGTAGGTCAAGCTCACATTTAAAGAACAGGCCAGCTGAGCTGTTTAAATGAGGACAAACGCCAGAAGCAGTGAAACATCTTGTGACTGTATGATCTTTGGCTCATGCTTTCGCTGGACAGCTGCCGCCCTCTTGTGGTGATTTAGTGACATAACAACGAACTTCAAACAAGGCTTTTTTACAATCAGATGTTGCCTGCTTGTGGTGAAATAGTGACATTACAACAAACTTTGAAATAGGCTTTACTTAAGAGCAGATGTTGCCCCCTTGTGGCGAAATAGTGACATTACACCCTGGGTGGTATATTCATCACTCTAAATATGACGAAAGTTAAACAATTTAAACATTACTGGTCCACTTCTGATCACAAAAATAATACAGTTTGTGTTTTATGTTTTGTGTTTTATTGTTGTTTGTTTGTTTAACCATGATTTTGTTGAATATTTTTCAGTACTGGTTCATGATGAGAAAGTCCAACGACATCATAGTATCAAAGTTACTAATTTTAACTTTTTTTAATTGTTACTAAAAGCTTTTCAGATATGTTGTATTATTAACAGAACATTACATAAGGGGAAAAGATTAAGGCAAAAGAAACAACAGAGCAGATTAGATACAAGAGGTTACTTTGGCCATGACAGAAATATGGGGCATTACATGCAAAATGTTGTGGAGGGGGGTCCCTACCCTGGGGCAGGGTCCTGCTCCCTCTACCCCTGGGACGAGGGCCCGCTACCTCTGTCCCCTCCCCGGTTCTTCTTTATCTGCGGTCGTTCGGGAAGAATTAATCTACACCAATACTTCTCAGTAATCCACACTTAATCAGAACTTCTATAGAAGGAGGCTGGTTGAGCATACAAAGTACACCAAGACAGCCTGCTGAAAAAACTTCAGTTCATACAGTATATTCACAAGTTTTGGAATCCTCCCATAAAGATAAGGTCCCTTTGAGCTGGTTACTCTGACAACAGACAGATCTAGGTGACCCTCAACCTTATCACCTGTTTTGGATTCAGAGTTTTTTGCTCATCTGTGCCTTCCTTCACCTAATATTGACTTATAGCTCAGGCCACTTTTCACATTAGACTGAATCTCATATTGTGTGGACTTTGACCCTGTGGATTATTGAAGTACAAAATATGAGTGTGAACATAAACCCTTAAAAAGTATAAAAGACTGATTAGATTCTATTTAATCATTTTTCAATATAATTATTCTACTTCTCGAAGGAACTATTCATCTGTGCAGAGAACCTCCCTCTGAGCATATAAAACACACATTGATGAACTACAAAAAACATAACTGTGATTATACATGACTATATTGTTACGGCCTGGCTCAAAGACATAACAAATAGGACGACACGTGGGAGTTTGTTATATAAAATAATTTATTTTAAAGCAAAAACTAAATCTCCAGTCCCTGGGATGAGGAGTTCCCTGAAGCTGCTGTTAGTCAGGCTCCTATCTTCTCTGGTGGCTGTGAGGTGTGTCTCAGTCAGGCAGTTGTCTTAACACCTGTGAGCAGAGCTGGTTTTAATACTGCTGATCAGACCAGCTGCTCCCAATCAGCAATCAGCTCCTGCAAACAAACAGGCAGAAACAGACAGAAAACCACACCAGGATGCAGGCCTGGGGTCGTAACAGTATGTAAAACTGCAATAATGTCATAAAGAATAAATGTAATTAAAGCATAATTGTGACTCTTTCAGTGGAGCAATGAGTAAAATGATTATATGATCCCACAGAAAGTAGAATTTCAAATGTAGAATGAGGCAATAAATAATTATATTATATATGAGCAAGATTTGATCAGCTTAAACATTTTGGCATAGTGTTAAGTTTTTTGATTGATTTTTCTCAATTTAATGAAGTTTAAAAATAAAAACAAGTCCGTTTTTAAATGGGAGATATAAAGGTTTTTTCCTTCGTTTTTTTTAAATGTACAATTTAGCTAAAGTTGTGAGTAAGTTTAAAAACAACTGTTCGTTATTGGTGGATTTGTTTTTCTGCCAACGTCGCAAAGAAAATACATCACAAATTTAAAAATGTCGTCGCACAGAAATGAGGTCACAATAGCGTCGCCGCAGCACGTAGCGACGCCATTTTGGCAGCTCTTTGTAACCGTCTGCTAAGTGCTCGCTGCTCTTCGCCACTGATTTCCCGACTCGATAGTTCACTTCTGTTAACAAAAGATGCAGGGATACAGAGGCCCCCAACAGAACCACGGCTCCAGCCATCCGGGAGACCAGCGAATCGACGGCGCTAACGGCAATGGGCAGCAGCCGGAGCCCAGTGAGCAGAGCAGCGTCAACGCGGCCTTAACCCTGGACCTGCAGAGCTTCAGGAAGCCCGGGGAAAAAACATTCACCCAGCGGAGCAGGCTGTTCGTTGGAAACCTGCCGACTGGAGTGACAGAGGAGGAGCTGGCGAATCTGTTCGCCAAGTATGGAAAGGCCGGTGAGATTTTTGTCAACAAGGATAGAGGCTTCGGGTTCATTCGGCTGGAGACGAGAATCATAGCGGAGATCGCCAGAGCCGAGCTGGATGACTATGTGTTCAAAGGCAGGACCATACGGGTGAGGTTTGCCACGCACGGTGCCGCATTATCAGTGAAGAATTTGCCAGAGTTCGTGTCCAACGAGTTGTTGGAAGAAGCCTTCGGTGTGTTCGGCCAGCTAGAGAGAGCCGTGGTGATAGTGGATGACCGCGGGAGGCCCACGGGGAAAGGACTGGTGGAGTTCACCTCAAAACCAGCAGCTAGAAAAGCTTTGGATAAGTGTGGTGAGGGTGCCTACCTGATGACAGCGTTCCCTCGACCCATTACAGTGGAACCTATGGAGCAGTTTGATGAAGACGAGGGACTGCCAGATAAACTGATCAACAAAAACCAGCAGTACCACAAAGAGCGTGAGCAGCCTCCACGGTTTGCTCAGCCTGGCTCCTTTGAGTATGAGTACGCCATGCGCTGGAAAGCTCTTATGGAGATGGAGAAGCAGCAGTATGACATGGTGGACCGCAACATGAAAGAAGCTCAGGAGAAGCTGGAGGCTGAGATGGAGGCAGCCAGACACGAGCATCAGGTGATGCTGATGAGGCAAGACCTGCTGAGGAGGCAAGAGGAGCTGCGAAGGATGGAGGAGCTCCACAGTCAGGAGGTGCAGAAGAGGAAACAAGCTGAGCTCCGGCAGGAGGAGGAACGCAGAAGGAGAGAGGAGGAAATGAGGCTGCGCAACGAGGAGCTGATGAAGAGGCAACAGGAGGGTTTCAGAGGCAACTTCTCTGAAAACAGAGAGCAGGATATGAGGATGCATATGGGTGGCCACGGGATGCCTATGAACAGAAATTCACTAGGTGGAAATCCAGGATCTGCTGGTACTGCTGGCATAACTGCTGAGAATACACCAATGATGTCAGGGCCAGGAAACAACAATATGCCAGGAGGAGGACAGGGGGGCTTCGCCAGAGGCCTCCCTGGTTCTGGAGACTACAACAAGCAACGCAGATTTTAAATCACATGTCTGTTTATCTCCCCTTTCATACTCACTGTACTCTTTAAGTTTAGGGTAGTGGGTGGCGCCCTTGTACTTTGAATTCTGCATGTATTTTGTACCCTTTTTTTGTACTGTAAATTCTTTTAGTACTAACTTGTCAAAACCCTCCAAATGAGCCATGCATTTTCCAGACTTTCTCAGAATAATGTATTGCTTTCATAGAAATAGAAAATGTTTTTGTTTTGAATGTTACGTTTTCTGTAATAAATCCACGATCCCCTCAAATGAAGTGTTTCATTTGGAGTCAAGTTGGAACATCATGACAAGGGTTCTCACAAAACCAGATGAATTGATCATGTCTCACTCTATATCTTACCTGCTTAGAGTATTAATGCTGTGGCGTTTTAGAAAGAAACATAATAATCAGATTTTAGACTGAAATATTTATAGGCAGTTGCAAAGAGTGAGTAGCAAAAATGATAACATTTGGACTTTCCAATGTACCTGCAGCAGTTTAAGACTGACCTGTTATATTTTATAATTTGCTAGGTTTTTATCACAAAAAATGATTGAAGAACAGCAGCAGTTATTCATGAATAAGATGGTGATGGAATAAACCACTCTAGTGAATTTGTCTTCTTAAATGATAAACAATCCTGATTACTACATTTTCTCAGTGCTGTGAAATAACCCTGATGATCCAGATAATGTAAGGCATCTTTTGCTGTCCTATCAAGAGTTTTAGACGGTTTTGATCTGATAACGATCTTTTTAAAAGAATGATTGTTTTTCTTGTCGGAGTCCAAGAAGTCAACCTGTTAAAAGTCAGCTTGCCCCACAGTGCAGCAATAACTCCATAAATAAATAAAAGCTGATAAGGATTTGATAGTGAAGAAGACGTTATGCAGTAATCTGAAGGTGAAATCTGGGAGGTCCCAAAAAGTTTTAGATGAACATTCCTTGAGATACTCTGGAGGATTACTGGTTCTCGACAGCTCTCACTTTCTGAGGCCTTTCTGCAAGAATAACTAGCTTTAAAGCAACCAAAGATGAAAGACAGCCATCCAATAAAAACATGAAATGTAAGAAAGTAAAGGTTATGTAAATATTGTCAGTGTTTTTAATAAAGTTACAATTTTTTTAATCAGATTTTAAAAAACTACAAAAGAGGGAAAGCATTATTTGAACCACATTTCTTCCTCATGAGGAGATAACATCGGAGTATCAGCTCATTTTATAAAGGAGAATTTTTTTCCTCTGCATCATAGAACAATAACAGGCCCATGACAGCAATATCTTTCAACAAATAAATATTTTTTAAATTAATGTTGCACTTGTGATAAACATAGTTTATCCCTTTTATTTTTCATTTTTTATTTAATTCAACTATTTGTAAATTTAAGCTATTAGATTCCATGCAGCAGAAAATATAAAATTATTTAGAAAATAAAGTTGGTTTGAAATAAGCTGTTTTCTTTTCATCATTTACTCTCACAGCAGTAATCTTTTACATAAGGACTGTATGGAATAACGCCAAAAAGTTTCTTTATGATGTGCCTTTCTCGGCTGAAAAGCAATACGTTCTTCACAATAAAACAGACAAAATAAAGAGAAATAGCACAAATAATACACTACAGAGAACACGGTGACGCAGGCTGAATCAAATCAGGACAGACGGTTCCTCACATGGGAACAGAAATGTCTTCAAGAACCAAAAAGCTGACTCAACTTACCAAAAAAAAAACCAAACTCACAATGCTAAGTGAATTAGAGTAAAAGACATAAATTGACCCTAAACACCTAAACAAACGGTCAGATTTAAATTATTTAACCAATTAGTCAAATAGCAGCTTCTAATGTTTTTGCAAAATATTTTCTCCTCACCTGTTTCTCATTCCTTCCCACCAGCCTAAGTATTTAATTGCATTCTTATTAATTTCTTATTTTATATAGAAAATTTGAATAATATTTACATGTTGTATTCATAAGTGTTATTTTCTCTGTTTGTTGGAGAACTGACTGGTAATTACACATTTATTAACTGTTTATTTCAAGTACATTTTCAGTAAACTATGTCAATTCGGATACATTTATTTACATGTCTAATACAATAAATAGAAAATACACAAAATAGTATTTTACTCTACATTCGAGCTTTCATATGTCTGTGTTCCTGCCTTTATCAGCGCGTGATGAAACAAAGAACATCTCCATATCTGCCTCGAGCCTTCTTGTCGTTTTTACCATCTCGGATTATCACGGGTTTCAGCGAGTATGCACCTTGGCCCTGATTGCTCAGATGATTCTGTGGTATGACCTGGACTGTCAGTTTTATCTCATCGATGACCTTGACATGCGATAACGGCGTTAATTACAAGGCCGATCTCCTGTTCTGGAGGAATATGATCCAGGATATTATTTATCATGTTGCCTCTTCACAAACTGCCCTCCTACCAGGGGCGTCAGAAGCAAACAAAATGTGGGGGGGACACTTCCTCAAAGAAAAAATCTTTGGCGTAGACACCATTTTCTGCATTCTGGCGCATTTAACAAGTTGTTAAACAACTATTTTACCTACAGTAATAAAAACTGAACTAAGTGAGTCAGATTCAACAGGAAGTCTTCATTTTTAGCAGCTGTGTTCTCTGCACCATCAGCTGGACTATTCAAATCTTAGAGAAAAGACTTAAGAAAACAAATTATGGAAGTAAAATGATTAGACAACGCTTAGTTCAATGCTTAACTAATCAAAGCCCTACCAGTTCTCTACTGGTAACCAGGTAAAGTTCAGTCCTGTTAGTACTGGTTGGTTTATGATGTGACTGACTGACGGCAGTATCTTCCACTGAAATGACAGAACATTTTTTTATTTCTACCAAAGTGACACAGTCTGGTTGCTCCTGAACTACTGAAGTAAAATATCTAACTCCTAATCAAATGTTGAATGTGTGTTTCTTTTATTCTCGTTGATAATGGGAATACCAGCAGGTGGCGCTGGACTGAATCTGAATTAAATTAACCTTTTAGCATTTAATTACGTAAAAACATCACCTCTTTGATATTCCTGTTTTATATAATAATAATGTAATTGATCCTAGCCCAGAATGAATAGCAAAAATGGGGGCGGGTCCAAATGCCTGATTTTACAAAGTGGGGGGGGGACACGTCCCCTTCTGTCATAATGGTGCGACGCCCATGCGTCCTACTATCAACAGAATGGAACTAGACCCTTGGAAAAAAGTTTGTTGGAAAGAGGCACAGTGTGTTACATTTGCTACATCGCGCTGTCAGTAGATGACGGTTTAAAGGTCATGTTCTAGAGCAGTCTGCTGCACTCTGCGTATTTGACACATACAATTTCCTGACAACAATAAAGAAAATCAAGCTGTGTCCTGCTGGTTATGAGTAGATGAATCTGATCAACTTTAACCAACATTTTTTATCGTTATCTGTCATCAACAGAATGTTTGATAAAGATATCAACACTTTCTGAACCGATACATCTCGGTGAAGAACAAGGTGCGGCTGTTTATTTTGAATTCCCTCAAATAGTTTCATGAAGCTGCTTTGAATCACCCCAGCAACCCTATCGCAATCACCTCCACGTTAATGATCTCGTAGAGAAATTGATCCTGCATCTCAGCGATTGGTTGGCTGCAACATCACACCAGATAAGACAGGTGTGACATCACAGAAGGGATGACGTTGGACATGTCCTAATGTTTTTTCTACACAGCCCGTCCCATTGTTGGACCAGACAGACGATAGGAGAAAGAGGACTCCACTGGACACCGCAGAGGTCCCCGCACTGTCTTTGCCTAATGTGTCTCCTAAAAGGACAACAGTGATTATTATACCTTCCAGTACAAGTTAGAAGTGAGGATTTGACTCTTCTCAAACTCTCAGGAACCATGCTCCGTGTTGCAGCCCTCATCACTCTCATGGCAAGCGCTGTAAGTAACTTTAAATTATTTTTTTCTGTAAAGTTGAACTGGGACTAGATAAACCATTGGAGTTATATTCTGATGAACTCCTGCACCAATACACTTTCTCAAACTTATTTTCCCTTTTAAAGGTAGTTACAGGATTATGAACTGTGGCCAGGACTACAATAACACAAATACTTAGTCGATTTATTTACTAAATGATTGAAATTGTTTTGGTTATGTGAATAACTTATTCACATTACCTCAAATGTTTTAATGTGTTTTTTTAATCAGAAGGAGCCTAAGCAGTCGCTTGGAAATGACACAGACTTCAGCAGGGATTAATAATGGGTGTGGCTGCAGAATTCAGTATTTTATTTTCTGATTCTGGTTTTGATTATATGTTCAGAGTGAAAACAAAAGATGCAACAAACAGTGATGAGGGGAAGACATGGTATTTACAGTAACATACAAGTCCTCATGTTACACTTTAAAGACAGTGAAACAGACTTTCCTGAAGTAAAATGATGTAGATGTCAACAAAATGTTCATTCTACATTAAAATTGTGTTCTGATAGTTAATGTTGACCAAAGTATCGTTGATTTTATTCATTTGGTCAAATGATCCTGTTGTTTTTTGTCCAGTAATGAACAAAAGTGACTAAAGATTTGAGATAAGTGAAAGAAAATTATATTATGCCATTGAAAAGCAACCCCACCCCTCGTAACCTTTAGATCCATATAACCACGCGTCATGCCACACTGTTGACAACCTGAATGCTTTAATTAAATGAAACAGACAACAAACAGTATAAAAATATTACGTTGAAATAAAATGTTGGAACTCGAGTTAGCTTTATGAGGTTTATATGTCTTAAAACATTTAGCTTTTACGAAGTCAAACATATCTAACAATAATAGCATGCTAATTTAAATATATACTAAAAATGTATGTATTAACTGGTGCATAAGCTACATTTTTTTAACTGTAGATGATGCAATTGTGGGAAGTAGTTTTGATCAAAGTTAAACTAATAGTGCAAATTTGGACATTCTTCATTTCATAGCTAAATTTATTCAGACAGTTAATGAGTCATTTCTTTGTTGAGTACTGATTGTGGAATAGGGACAATCAAAACTTTCAGAAATTATTCATGCTTATGAGCTGTGATGGATGGATGGAGGGGGGATGGATGGAGGGATGGATGACAGACAGGTGACAGCTCTGTCTTTACCACAGGTGCTTTCAGAGGCCGTACCTGAGCCAGGATTCTGTGCCTTCTATGAGGAGTGTGGTCGTAACCCCTCTGTAGGAGAGAGCCTCATTCCTCCTATTGTCCCATGTCTCAATTACAGCGCTGCCCGATTCCTCGAAGGAGAACATTACAAGAAGCTCAAGCAGGTTTGTTCATCATATGAGTGAAGTGGAGTTGTAAAATGGTACATTAAAATGATAATCCTTTGGTAAAGTTTTAGTTTAAAGGAAGACATTCTTTCTGCAGGTGTGTCCCATGTTGGACCAAGGCGAAGGCAAAACACAAGCCTGCTGCTCCATAAACCAGCTCTCATCTTTGGACAGGAGCTTGACCCTGTCTAAAGCGGTGTTGGTCCGATGCCCTTCCTGCGTTGAGAACTTTGCCCACCTGCACTGCATCAACACCTGCAGCCCCAACCAGACGCAAGTGGTGAATGTCACAAAGGTCATGAACGTCACTATTCTGGGCAAGCCAAAGCAGGCGGTGGTGGGCTACCAAGCATACATCAGTGCCACTTTTGCAAATGCAGCCTTCCAATCTTGCAAGAATGTCCGGATTCCAGCTACTGGAGGCTTCGCAATCTCCACCATGTGTGGTCGGTACGGTGCCAAGCTGTGCACCGCCCAGCGCTGGTACGATTTCCAAGGGGACTCCAGTAACGGCCTGGCTCCACTGGACATCGACTTCCAACTGATAAAAGAAGGTGCTGAAGGACTGCCAGATGGGATGATTCCTTACAATGGACGTGCTCTGAAGTGTAACGAGACAACGCCATCAGGTGGTCAGGTTTGCTCCTGTCAGGACTGCCAGGAGTCATGCCCCAGTATGCCACCTCTGCCGCAGCCCCCTCCACCCTTCAGACTGTTGGGGATTGATGGTTACCTTGTGATTTCTATCATCTTACTCTGTCTGCTTATACTGGCCTTTGTGCTCTACCTCTCTGTCTCTTGCTTGGTGGATTCTCGAAAAGGAACAAAGAAAAAAGATAAACCCAAAGACCAGAACCGTAATGAAGTGGCTCAGCACATCATTCACCCATCAGAAGTGACATGTGCTGACAGGAACAGCCTGGCTGCTCAAGCTTTCATGAGCTTACAGTTCCAGCGTTGGGGAAAACTCATGGCCTCTTATCCCCTAACAGTAAGCACACTAAACAATGATCTGTAAGATTTTTGTGTGAATTAGAGGTTTGTAAATAGTTTGAAATATTTCTCTTTTTTGTACTGTTTTTAATCTCATTTCAAGGTCCTTTTGGTGGCGGTTGTCATCGTGATTGCTTTCTCTGTTGGACTCAAGTCTATTAAGCTGACTACTGATCCGGTTGAGCTGTGGTCTGCTCCTAAAAGCAGGGCCCGTCAGGAGAAAGACTTCCACGACACACACTTTACCCCCTTCTTTCGGACAAACCAGCTGATCCTGACAGCTCCGCAGAGAAACGGCCATATTTATGACTCTTTGCTGTTTGGGAGGCAGAATTTTAGCGGGATTGTATCCAAAGACCTCATCATTGAGCTACTTGAGCTTCAGAGCAAAATACAGGTAAAGACCACATGGTCTAAAAGTAACATTGAAAAAAGTGATGTATCATTATGGCTCATTGTTTTGACATTTTCTGCCATTTCTTAGAATATTGAGTTCTGGTCAAAGGATTTGAATCGAACAGCAAATCTGAGGGATGTGTGTTATGCTCCGCTGAATCCTTCCAACCCTTCCCTGACTGACTGTGCTGTAAACAGCCTGCCGCAGTATTTCCAGAACAGTCTGGCCAATATTAATGCAAAAGTGAATATGACTGAGTTGGGAGTGACCAAAGAGGTAGACTGGAGAGACCACCTCATCTACTGCCTTAAGTAAGAAGCTATTTTATAAAAAAAAAACTTAAACTTATTACACATCTACCTTCAGTGACATAGCTTACCCTTCTTCTTCTTCTTCTTCTTCTTCTTCTTCTTCTTCTTCTTCTTCTTCTCAAGCTCTCCATTGTCCTTTAAAGACATCACGGATTTAGGGATGAGCTGCATG
The DNA here is from genome assembly GCA_006937965.1 of Callopanchax toddi. NCBI lineage: Eukaryota > Metazoa > Chordata > Actinopteri > Cyprinodontiformes > Nothobranchiidae > Callopanchax > Callopanchax toddi. The sequence goes on along the minus strand of SSNR01000009.1, from coordinate 1,494,023 downwards.
GCTGATTACGGAGCTCCAGTCTTCCCATTTCTAGCTGTGGGAGGCTATAAGGGTGAGTGCCTTCGTGTTTTATACACAAAAATTACAGCCTATATATATACATATATATATATATATATATATATATATATATATATATATATATATATATATATATATATATATATATATATATATATATATATATATATATATATATATATATATATATATAAAGCTATTTCTAACTAACATAAATGTTGTGGGTCTTGTTTTGAGTAGATGATGAATACACCAATGCTGAGGCTTTTATTATGACCTTCTCCCTGAACAACTACAACCGTGACAACCCTAAGTTCAAAGTGGCTATGCAGTGGGAGACAGAATTCCTCAAAATTGTTGAGGACTACAAGAAAAACTCAAAGGCTAACTTCACCTTCGCATACATGGCAGAGGTACTGTAAGATGTTTCTCTATCCAGAAGTTGTTGACTAAAGATTGCAGGAACATCTTGTGGGTTTAGGATTTTAGTTTAGGTTCTGTGTCATCTTGCTCCTCATGCTGACTGTAGTCTCCTAACAAAGGTTAAAAAGGAAGAGGTAATTGTCAGCTTTGCTGATAAAGAACTGTTGTCACAGCTTTTCTGAAAGGAACCGTTAAGTTTTATCTTTTTTCTGTCATCTCATTCTCTGACCTCTCTGACCTCTTCACCACTGATTAGTCTCTCTCTGCCTGCAGAGGTCTCTAGAGGATGAAATTAATCGAACAACAGCAGAAGATATTCCCATCTTCATGATCAGCTATGCTGTAATCTTTGTTTACATCGCTGTGGCACTGGGGGAGTACAACTCATGGAAACGCATACTGGTGAGACTTGGAGAGGAACTATTTAACTTTGTTATGGTGAAGAATTTCTTTAGCTAATAAAATCACTGAATTTTTACTACTAGAGATATGCAACATTACAATTAGCTAAGGCATAAGATCAGATTTCACCTGGTTGTGGATGGAGGAGGAGGAATTCCTTTGTTTTAACCAAAATGTTGCAAATTAATTCAAATAATAATAATGAAAAAATATATCAGTTCCACCAGCAAAGAAATATATCTATATTGACACTAGTCATCAGTCAGAAGTTGGTTGGAAAATGTCAACATATCAGATATCAGTCAAAAACATAATAGTGTGCATCCCTATCTGAAAATAATGTTTGCTAAATGAAGGGTATTCCTCTGTTTTTATATAAAGAATCTCACTCTTGTGAAGCTGCTTCCACATTATTTAATTTTACTCTAAAACAGAACACATCTACATCAAGACAGGCCTCCAGGAAACCGTTTTGATGAAACAGAGCTTATCATGTACAGCGATAAGCAGAAGCTACCACAGCATGCTTATGTCAGCTGTATGGTGCTTATCATGACAGTAGAAAATGTGCTGTAAGTTTATTAGTCCTAAAGTTTTATGATATCAAAAAGACAGATACTGTGAAAGATATAAGGGAAAAAGTCAACGAGTTGAATGTGGAGTCTTATCTCTTTGTCTTGTAGGTGGACTCCAAGTTTTTGGTGGGTTTGGGTGGGATCCTGGTGGTCGGCTGTTCCGTCCTGGCCTCCATGGGTTTCTATTCGTGGATCGGTATCCCTTCCTCGCTGGTCATCTTGCAGGTTGTGCCCTTCCTGGTGCTCGCTGTGGGAGCTGACAACATCTTTATCTTTGTTCTGGAGTACCAGGTGTGTATATTTGAGTGCATCATGAATCCAAAGTGTCACTGATCATCTATGATTTTATTTGAACTTTTAGTAATGTTACCTCATTTTGTTGCAGAGGACTGAACGGAAGCCTGGGGAGACAAGAGAGGAGCATATTGGTCGTGCACTTGGGCAAGTTGCTCCCAGCATGCTCTTGTGCAGTCTCTCTGAGTCTGTCTGCTTCTTTTTAGGTGATAATTTTTATCTCTGATATTAAAAACAATGCCTAGATGAAACAGTTAACTCACCTCTGACCATGACTGTGTTTGACAGGGGCCTTGTCCACCATGCCAGCGGTGAAGGCCTTTGCACTGTATGCTGCTATGGCTGTGCTCATGGACTTTATCCTCCAGATGACTGCCTTTGTTGCACTTTTGTCCCTGGATGCTAGGCGCCAGGACAAAAACCGCTGTGAACTGTTTTGTTGTGTTACCGTGTCAACGCAACATCCCAACAAGCCCAATGAGGGTATTTTACTGCCTTTCATGAGGAAATACTACGCCCCTGTCCTGCTGCACCGCTTCACCAGAGTCATAGTGGTGAGGCTACAGCAGAAATCATACATTTATCACTCATTAGACTTAGGCGTACCTTTAAAATCTAGATCATGCTAAATTTACTTAGGAAAGATCTTTTAACATGTTTGTTCAATACTCTCTCCCTATCAGATGCTGGTTTTCATCTTCATGCTCTGTGCTTCCATATTCCTCATGTTGAATGTAAAAGTTGGTCTAGATCAGGAGCTGGCCATGCCAAAGGTCAGTAAGAAATCCTTTATTCATCATTAATTAAAGCCACACCTTGCACACCTCTTTTCTTGCAGCCTCACTAAGATGATTGTGTTTCTCTGCAGGGATCTTACATGCTGGACTATTTTAAGTACCTGTACAAATACTTTGAAGTTGGTGTTCCTGTTTATTTTGTGACAAAGAGGGGGTTTGACTTCACCACAGTGGAGGGCATGAATGCCGTCTGCTCCAGCGTTGGCTGTGACCAGTTCTCAATGACCCAGAAGATTCGGTACGCCACCGAACATCCTGATCGGTGAGTTAGCAGGTTTTTAAAAATTATTTATCTCAACATCAGAAAATAAAGCTAACATTTGCATTCACCTTTTTTAATAATGCAATAAGGAGACTTTCTGCCTGTGTCCTTCTCATGGTCATAATTTCTACCTGGCAGGTCCTTGAACCTGCTAATCTTGTAGTTGTAACTTCTAATATGCAAATCAATCGGATTAGTTAATGATAGATTTAGCTGGATAAAAGCCACTGAACAGATAGATGGTGCCTCTATCTGATTGTTCCATACAGAAAGAACAAACCTAATATGTCCTCGATACTCAAACATCTGTACTGAGAGCATTTCTGAGTCCTAAATTAATTGTGCTTGACGTGTCCTGGTATTTTTTAATGCCAAACACATGCAACATGTGAGGCAGAACTTAAACACAACACTTGCTGCAGAGGCGCTACATTTAAAAACCCTGTCACCAGGATTGTGTTTTTTGTCTTATAAACAAAGATTGAAACCACTTGATGAATCAGAATATTGTTTTATGGAGAAAAAAGGTGGATTATGGAGCTATTTTTGGACTACATCTTCTCATATAGTAGAAATACTTTACAGACAGGGGATTTGTTGCTTTTTTCTGTGTGGTTTGTTTTGAAATGTGTTTTTTTAAATGCTTCAGACATGTTTGCTTTTATAGTCTGAATATATAGTTAAACATTAAATGAATTACTAGAAGTATCTAAAAAAAACAGTCGGCATTGAAAAATGTGGTAAATAGTTAGAACTGTTCAAAGTATCCAGTGCATGGACACCACAACATGTAGGTTTTTTCTTCTTTGTAAAACTGGTGAGATTCAGTGTGAGGTCTAGTTCCACTGAAGGCTGCTTGTAGGAGATTTTGTGACCTTTGAGCTGATCTTTGTTTTTATCAGTCTAAGCAAACTCATGGTTGGCGAGGGCTTTAATTGTATTAGTTAAGTATCCTGTGAGTGGGGTTTAAACCAGCTTTAGTAGAGACACATAAAAGACATAAGGTGAGACTTAAGAAATATATACATGTAATTTTAAAACCGTCAAAAACAATCTGCATTTAAATTCTATTCCAGTATTCTCCATGGTCAAAGAAAATAGATTATTATTTTCTTTTTTTTACTGCTCTGGACCATTTTTATTATTATTAGCAGCAAAGTGGTTATAATGATTATAATAAATGCATTAAATCCCTTCATTTATTAGAAAACAATCTGGATCTGAGTGATTTGTTAGTTTATAGAATTTTGAGATGGGAATCACATAATTCCTGTCATGTTCACGTGCAGTCTGTCCTCCTTTAACTAAGTGATGGTGTGATCTGCAGATCCTATTTGGCCATTCCTGCTAACTCGTGGGTGGATGATTATATCGACTGGTTAAATCCTGGATCCAGATGTTGTCGCCTCTACACCCTCGGTCCAAACACTGGAGACTTCTGCCCAGCAAACATAAGTGAGAAACATTCTTAGTTGTCTTTGTAACAAAAAAAAAGTTTATTTTTACTTTAACAACATTTTCTTCTGACATTTTTCAATAGCTGGTTTATTTACGTGTACCAAAAAGTGCATGAAGACTCCTCCAGATGGTGTCCTCAGGCCCAGTGTAGAGGAATTCAATCGCTTCCTCCCCCACTTCCTGGGAAACAGGCCTGACCTGCAGTGCTCTAAAGGGTATGTACAGTAGCAATATACATGCAGCACACCACAGGAACCAAACAACAACCTCACTGCTTATTCTCTCTCATGACAGTGGTCTTGGAGCCTATGACACGGCAGTGGTGAGAGATAAAAGTGGAGAAATAATAGGTAAGTTATCTCTGATAGCTCAGATCAGTCAGCAGTCACATTCATTCACGTAGGACTGATGCCAGTAAACCTTCTGCCCTGTTGATCCAGCCTCTCGGTTCATGGCTTACCACACACCTTTGACCAACTCTCAGGAGTTCACTGCTGCCCTGCTAAAGACCAGAGAGCTGGCAAACAAGATCACCAAAAGCATGAGGGACATTCCAGGCACCTCACCGGACTTTGAAGTATTTCCCTACACGTATGTGTTTTCATTTAACTTTCTCCTCCCAAAACAAGTTTAGTTTGGCTTCTAGAAATCTGAGAACTCTATATCTTTTACATGAAACTTTCAGGAAAATCAAAGCTGTGTTGTTGTTTTTTTCTGTTTTTCCAGGATAACTAATGTATATTATGAGCAGTACCTGACTATTGTACCAGAAGGACTCTTCAACATTTGCCTGTGTCTGCTGCCAACCTTTGTGGTTTGCTGTCTGTTGCTGGGTTTGGATCTGCGTTCTGGCCTGCTCAACTTGCTCACCATCATCATGATCGTCGTGGATACCGTTGGTGTCATGACTTTATGGAGCATTGATTACAACGCAGTGGCGCTGATCAATCTGGTCACGGTAAGAGACGAGATTTTTAAAGTGACCATTGAGTTTTTCTTAAGTCTAGACCTGAAAAAACTCAAGTGAAATTTTTGGAACATGTTTATAAATAACATTCAGGATCTGCAACACATCTTTATGCAATTTCATGTTAACAATCAATTGTAATCCTTTAGAGAGATCTGTCATTTGTGAAAAACTTATTTTCATTATGATGTGTCCTTTTTGATCAAATATCTGGGCAAAGACAAACCTGAACTAAATGCTCAACTTGCATAAATTAGGTTATTCTTAATAACTGTTATGATCTGTGTTGTTTGCAGGCGGTAGGCATTTCTGTGGAGTTTGTGTCTCATATGACAAGATCCTTTGCACTGAGCATTCAGCCCACACGTGTGGAAAGAGCAAAGGAGGCTACAGCCAACATGGGCAGTGCAGTAAGTAAAGAACAATTTCCACCCTTATAAACATTCAAAACCAACTTTAGAAAAGTATCAATGTGCACATTACATCACAATGTACAGTTCAGTATTCCTGCTTTGTACTCTGAAGGTGTTTGCTGGTGTTGCGATGACCAACCTGCCAGGCATCCTTGTGCTGGCTTTTGCCAAAGCGCAGCTCATCCAGATTTTCTTCTTCCGGTTAAATCTCGTCATCACACTCCTGGGGATGGCTCACGGACTCATATTCCTCCCTGTGCTGCTCAGTTATTTTGGTATGTACATTAAACCCTCTATCTCCTTTCCTGTGCAACAGAGGACACCTGTGAACACCAGTGTGGGGGACTAAATGATGCTGCTTCTTTTTCTCAGGTCCTGGTGTAAATAAAGCAGTGCTGCTGCAGCTCCAGCAGACCAAACCGAACCTGGAAATGAGCAGCAAAATGAAAGAAATATATGAAAACATCAGCTATGAAGACAATGAAACAAAACAGGAGCCAGACTCAAAAACCACAAGTACCCCACCCGACACCAAGAAACCCTCAAAAACGACAGAAAGGGAGGATAGAATCGACAGCTTCTGAGCCACAAAGACAGTTTTCAGGCTTTACAGTAAAACACCAGCATCACGTGTAGAGCGAGGACGAACACGGACGACACAAAACCAGTGTGGGGCCTTTCTTTTGGTTTCATGTGGAAATCATTAACCAAACTAGTACCTCAATCAGAAACAGACTTGTAGAACAGATGATAACACACAGTGGTGAAATGTTTTGGGGAATAATGCAACACCGGGCTACTGCAATGTATCAAGAGAAAGTTGGTTCTTGAATTTGCATTTTGTATTTTTGAACTGGGTGTAATTATTTTTATATTATATGAGCAATGTTTAAATAGATTTTAAAGAAACATGCATACACTCCAGCATTTCATAGTTTCTTCAAAAGGGTTAGCTAGAAAAATGTTATTGTTTAATAATCAGAACATGTTTAACACATACATTTATTAAGTGTTTTCCATGACAGGCAATCAGACGTTATGAATGTAATGTAAAACTTTATTTGTTTAAACATAGATCTAATTTATTTTATTTTTTCTTATCTATTTTTAGACCTCAAAACTGTAACGGTTTTATTCCACAGCACTGCAAGTTGTACATTTTAAAGTTTTCGCCTACCGGTAGTTGTTCAGGACCAAAAGTGCTGAGCAATTATTCATGTATGCGAGACCATTATTTTCCAAACATTAAAGGCTAGAAAATGATACTCTTGTACATTTTGCAGGTAATAAAAAAGTTAAAATAGAATGATCTGATGCAGATAAACAGTCCTTTACTGCCAGTGTGTTTCGATCAATAAACATGTACAGAGGTGTCATAACAACAGGGGCTTTATATGACACATAAATGCTATTTGAAAAACACTGCACTTTGGGGATTATGGCATTCTGAAAAAAAAAAATCATATCTCAGTTTACTTTACAGGAAAAAAATCTGAGAAGTTTTTCTTTGCCAACACTGTTTTCAAACTTCAGTATTGCAACATGTTGACATAAAGGGTTTCAGGTTGGGTGTAGGGGCTAAACGTACACATTTCTGCAGCTTTGACTCATTTCATTTCATGGGGAAAATAATTTAGGGAAAGAGCTGAAAATGAAAGAGAGACAAGCGAGAAATATCTCGGGTGTTTCAATTTTTCTTTTATTAACAATGCATCCCTTTGAGAGGATTGTATGTTTCTTTAGGTCATCAATGCCCCCAAAAACATACTGTACACATTATACAAGGGAAACCACAATTCAGGCAAAAAAAAAAAAAGAAAAATTAAATTATAATACAGTCTTGAGGAAAAATATAAATAACTTTTTCTTCTTCTCTGGTTGAGCTCACTATGGTACAGACATATAATAAATAGATCGGATCTGACATCACTCAGCGGATCTATGAATCATCTCTCTATGAGTCCATTTGTTTAGCAGCATTATAGCAAAAACAAGCCAATGGAAACAGAGAACCCCCATTTCCATGGAAACCTTTTCCGTTTCTTTTAGTCATCGCACAGCACAGCACCACTCCTCTCCCCCTCACCCGTTGACAGATAGTGATATTGCATTGTGGAAACAGATCCTGGGGTAATTATAGTCCTACAATGAATGGCAGCATGTGATGGCAACCTATTTAAAATGGTTTTATAAGCCAGAAACAAGGTGGTGTCACAACTTCGCCATGCTTGTTGAACATGCAGTAAAGGTGAAGCACAGAGGTAAGAAGGCATTGTGATGTAATATTCGAGGTTTATGAATGATTGTGGAAACATCAGTGTGCGGTTTGGTGCTGGAAATGTAAATCAACCATTCTAACAAATAACTTACACAAGTGAGCATCTTTCACAAGACCACCTTCATGAAGCTTACTAGAAATGCAATGGCTGAGGAAAAACATTAAAAAGGTCCTAAGCAAGTAAAGGATGGAATAAACTAGCATTAAATGACATGCTATTCTCCTTATCTACTAAGTAAAGGTGGTAGAATATAATGCTTTAGAAAATACAATATTAGTGATGTTTGATTGTCTGTAATACAAGAAATAGTAAAATGATGAGCTGTCTCTGCTGACAAGAGGATAAAGGTTGCTGGAATTGGTGAGTCAAGAGAAGCAAAAAGCACATTATCTGGTTAAACAGATCATAAGTCCAGGTGGGGTTTGAACCAGAAAGGCTCCAGTTACGAGTTAAAAACAGCAGGATCCCTCTGTAGTGTTTTGTTGAAAAAAGAGAAAGTAAGGTTTGAAGAATCTCTGGTTAGACCTCACAACATGCCTTATTCAATTTCATTATAGGAAACCACCTAATCTGTAAAATAACATGATACAACTGTTTTTTAAAACTACTTGAGCAATTGTCTTAAAGATTCGGCTTGTCCTTTAGCAATTTAATGATGTGTTACTGAGAGTTGCTAAACCCATGTGAAAACAGTATTTGGCTAAACTGTTCCTTCTCATTATGTTAAAAAGTCTGAAACAGCATTAGGCGTGTTGTTACATTGGTTTACAAATACGGACGTCTTTTGTTTCCAGCTCAAATTCGCTACAAAAAGATTGAGCGGTGACCGTCTCCTTGTCCTCCAATTCTCTTTTAAGCAAGAGAAACTTCCATTGTGCGTCCCCTTCCTTGGAGTCTCAGTTGTCTTTCTTTCTGTTGGTTTGTAAGGACCAATGACTGCAGTTGTGCACAGAGCACAGGGTGGGCAGCAGGAGTGGGTCAATGAGGATGATCAGCACTCTGCAGGAGGGTTAACGTCCTCTTCAACAGGTTTTGGTAGCTTTGTTAGGATTGACTCTGCTTCCTCATACATCTGAGAAACAGCCAAACACAAATTAAACACAGAATTCCCCCCCAAACATCAGTGATTCAGAAGAGAAAGGATGGTTTGATATCTTACTGGCATAAATTGCACATCCTGGAAGAGCTCTTGTATGAAGCGCCTTGAGGTCAGGCGAAACATGCAGTGGGATAAAAGGTGAGCAACCTCCGAGTACAGGCAAATGTCATCAAACGCATACGGAAACTTTTCCTTTATCCTGACAAAAAGAGAAATTTACATACATTTTAAAAACAATTTGCTATGATTAAACTGGAAAATGAAATTCATCAGTCATCTTGTTATATTTTCTTTGACACAAGCCACCAATTATAATGTTTATGAAGCGTTAACACATTGTTCCCAGCAGTAAAAGGCATACTGCCTCAATACACACAAACAACCCAGAATGTTGCCCTGATATCAATCCGTAACCACTGGGCATTAGAGACCCTCCTAGTGCCAGGCACAACTGGACAAGAGTTATAGCTGACTGCAGAGTTCAATAGGCAGAAAACAAAATGTGACTTACGTCAGCAGTCCTGTTTCGTGGCCTTTGGTTCCTACAGAGGAGCTGAGATTGATGATGAGGCGGAGAATCTCCTTTCTCAGCAAGACTCGAGAGGCAGGGCCATCCTCCGATATTGCCTTGCCACCTGAAAAAACCCCAAGACAATTCAGATTAATTCATTTACTGACATTCAACAACATATTAGACACATGGAAATGAAATGTGTTACTCAGGTCAGCCTAAATAGTTAAATGAAATACCAGTCATCAATATACATTTCAAATCATATTGTAGAGGTCAACTCAAACATCAGAGTTCATGAGCCTCACAGAAGCTGTTCCTCAGCTTGTTGTCCAGGTTTTGAGGCTGCTCATCCTCTGCCTGAATGAAGGAGGGTGTAGTTCATAGGCTGAGTGTGTGGACTCTCGTTACTTTTTTGCTTTGGTTCTACATTTGCTGGTGTAGATATCCTCTAGAGAAGAGAGGCTACTACTGATGGTCAGTTTTTTTTATATGATGTAACCACAGTTTGCAGTTCCTTCTCATCAGCCTCAGACTGACAGAAAAACATTCCACCACACGCCAGATATAATAATTAAATAGCATGAATGCTGCAACTGCTTCATGTAGCCTCTACTTTTCACAAGATGTATTTTTGAATAAAGTCAGTGTATGCACGTATTTATTCTCTTATGGGTCTTGGGTTTCCATTGAGAGAATTTAATATTTAGTAGTAATTGGTAGTAGCACAGACACAAACTGAAAATCCAAACAGTTTTTGACTTACAACATAAATTCATCTGTCCAGAACTGAATCAATAAAGCGGAATTGACAAATGTGTGATAACATGACTTTATGCCACTAGACAAAGCCCTCCTCATATATAAAATATACAGTATGGATAGCCGAGCTCTTACCAATGACAATGTCACCAGGTGTGGGCGTGCTGGAGATTGAGCCTTGTGAAACGGCAGCATCACTGCAGCCTGACACCCCAGAGAACTTGGACTGAGGCATCACCTCCAGACGATGACCACTCTGGCCTCCCCATGATGGAAAATCAACATAATCTGGGAATTTTAAAAAGATTGATACTTTCTTGTTATTCTACATTAAGGTTAAAGCACATACGCTAAACATGAACATGTGCCCACACCTGTCCGAGGGTGTGTGCTGTTGATCTGTGGCTTTGTGGGGTATCCGAGGACAATGGCTCCCACACAGTAAAGGCAGTTTTCTTCAGTGTGATCCTGCAGGCCTGTCTCCTCCGAACCAACCATGTGGTTTGGAGTGTCACCTCTGCATACAATCAGCTCAGAGATACTAAACTGTTGCTTCAGCAAAGGGATAGGAGGTCGATCCCCTAGAGAGGTAATCACACAAAATGATCAAAATCTTATTTCTCTAACAGTTTTATCATTTAATCAGACATGATGCTGCATTTACCATCTCCATCACCAAAGAGGAAGCGTTTCCGCTCCTCTGAGGGTGGGCTGATCCTCTGCTGAAAGTAGGTAGAGTCTCTGATGTGGAACATGTCGTTGATGTTCATTGGCAGTGCTAGACCAATGTAGTCATCGTTACAACCAAAGGTTACACTGGGGACCATTGAGCGCACTGAAGAGCAGCGTTGCAGAGTGCTTTGGTTGATGGGGCTGAGTAGTTCCTCTTTATCCAGAGAGGCAAAGCTGAGAGCTTTCAGAAACCTAGGGAGGGCAAGAGGAGAGGTGCGTGAGAGGATCCGGGGGGAGAGGCTGGGAGAGAATAGGAACATGGGGAGTATGTGAAAATGCATTGGATAAAACGACAGAGATGGAGATTTGTCAAACTTGACAGCCTCACACAGTGCAATCACTGATCTGGAGCCAGCTGTTCAAAAAAAAGAGGCAAAACAATATTTTTGACCAGGTTTGACTTCCCCCATACTCCATGAGGAAGGTCATTTTTTACCGAGCAGGACTCAGATTCTGTGCTTCGATTTGTTTTTAGTACAACCTCAGACATTCCTCATGCTCATAGACATGTTTCCCCATCTTCTGTTTTTGTATTTCACAGTCCAACTTACCTTATTCACCAAACTGCAGCATATTTTCAATCCATTTAATAACAGCTTAAACTAAATATTCATCAAACTGGGAAAACCTAAAAATAACCTATCTACAGGGGCTTGTATTCACTACAGGTCAGCTCACTACTAGTCTAGTGAAAGCAGAAACAATCAAAGCTAGAAGGTGCGTCTCTACTGAGGACACTGGGCAGGTCCACCCACCGCGGTACAAGAGTTCTGGACAGCCTGCGGTGTGGACTTGGGATCGTAGGTTCTGGACAGGTGCACCTCCTACTTGATATCCTGACAGACACAGTATAAAGTGCACAAAGAAAAACTCTCACAACTGTCATGGCCAAAGAAGAAACAAAAACCCCTAACCAGGAATATCACTGCTGAAATCACAGTACAGAAGAAAACAAAAGGCAGCATGTTGTTTCAGGATGAGTGAACACATATTCTTCACTTTATAGAACTGCTAACATCTCATCTGTAAAAGTAACATCATGGAGAGAGATTCAAGCTAGACACAATTGGTTGCACTTCCCAGTGCTTGTGACTGCTGACCCACCTGCGAGGTGTTAATCTGGAGTCCAGGCTGCCAGTCTTCATGGTGATGGTGTCGGTGAAGAGCACATCTTTGGCAGGTGAAGCCAGTGCTTCACTGTGGGACAAAGACGGGTGTATCCTCTGCTGCTGTAGCCTCTTTAGCGTAGCATAACCAAGTGCGTCTCTCGGGCTCGTGTAGATGAAGCTACAATCAGCAAGGCTTTTAATGGTGGTTACTGACGGGGACTTAAGAGACTGAGCTCGACGGGGCAGAGTGTGCGAGGACCCCGGTGGTACCAGAGAAACGTTGGAGGACTTAGAAGTAGACATGTGGTTAGTGTGAGCTTGAGGGCTAAGGGAAGAGAGGGTTTTGACAGTTTTGGCAGACACAACAGTGTTGAGACTCACACAGTCAGAGGAGTCTGGTTCAGGCTGCTCAGGGTTCCCAACGGTCTCCCGGGAAGGGCTGGAGCTCATAGAGCTGATGCCACTGGTTGTGGTGTCCGTGTTAAAGCTCTGACTACGGCTTTTAAACTGAGTACCCCCACCACCTCCTCCACCCCCTACCACATTGCCTCCACTAGAAGAGGAGCCGCCATCTCCTGCTAGACGCTCCCGGCTGCTCTGCTCCTTCTCCCGGTTGTGGTGTTCCACCACCCCATGTCCGCTTAAACTGCTGAGTCCAAGACCTGAGCCTCCTCCCCTCATCAGCCTGCCATCCACAAGGTGCTCCTCTGAGCCCCCCCTGGTCCCAACAAAGGATGTCTCCAGGCTAACTGTCGGACTCTTTGGCATTCCTCTGCCATTAAACACAGAGGTGAAGACATCGCCCTGGTTTGGGCTATAGACAGAAGGCTCTGTCACTGTCCTATTCCGCCTCAAACTCTCTGTCTTCAGCTCAGTAGGGGTGCGAGAACCTGATGAAGTCTTAGGGTCACTAGTAGAGCGGAGTTTCTTGCTGGGAAGGGACAGGGAGTTAAGGAAGCGAGAGCGAACGAAGCGTGTTGAAGCCAGGATTGTGAAGGGGCTGCGGTCTTTGACTGCTTTGGAGTGTATGTAGAAACAGGGATCATCCGAAGAGTCCAGAATATCACACTTATCATCATCCAGGATGTACATGTCTAATGACACAAAGAGAAGACATAATAAAAAAACACAGCAACAGCAGACAGGGCAGATGTTTACCTTTAACGTGACTGTACAGAAGAAATACCTGATGAGGCTGATAATGCATTTAACAGAAGTTTAGTTGGTGCTTATGTCAACATGATACGTACTTGGTTGAGACTCACTCTCACTATTATGACGAGAGCTGGTAGATTCTGAGTTCAAACTGAGCGTGCTTGGTACCGAAGAGAGCTCAGAGGTCAGCTGTGTGTCGACCTCATCTGGAGTGACAGGCCACAGCGTCCGGCGACTGTGTCTGACTGCATCCCAACCGTACTGCTTGAGAACTTCACAGCCCTGCTTGGTTTTAGAAATCACTCCGAGAACATAAACGCTAGTTCTGTGGATGAGAAATGACATTAAATCTCACTGCTGTTCACCCAGCACAAGCACACATTCAGCCAGCTGAGTGTGGCTGAATAAGAGTGACTGAGTTTTGGGTGAAAACTGAAAAGAGTTGGTCTTACCCACGCACTGACAGAACCTCACAGTGCTGAGCCAAAGTTAGGATGTCAGGAATGACATTCTCTTCCTGCAGGAGATTTAGACCCCAGTTTGAGGAACCAATGTTGCCCTGAAACAGAAAACAACAATCAGAGTCTGACAATGTAAGGATTAATAATATAGTAAATGAGATGAGGTGTTTTGAGTTATTACTGACCAGAGCCCAAAGAGCAGCCTTCAGCTGTTTAATACCCTCCCAGGTGTCCAGCATCGGGGAGCGGATTGTGTAGCTGAGGTCTGGGACTACATTCTTAAGATAAATAAAAACAGCCACACATTAGAAAGCTAGTCTGCCAGAAAAATAAATGTAGAAAATCAAAAGTAAGAATAAGATTTGAACAGCTGAGGAATGATCTTGATTAGCAAAATTTTTACCTGAGCCTCCAACAGATGACAGCCTGTCTTATCGTGGACCAGCTGACCATACAAGTGCACGGGGAGATAGACGTTTGGTCTTTGTAACCTGAAGATACAAGCAAACATTAGGCACAATCTCAATCCTGCAGATTATCAGGAGCTGACCAGTACCATCCCACCTTTGGTTGCTGCGTCTGACGTAGTTGTCTCCATCGATGGGTTTGCGGTACGTTGTTAGTGCTTCGTTGAGCTGCTCCTCTATCAGATCCACATATTTAAGGTTGTACTCCTGCAATCCAATACAGATCAAAGAGTGAAATATCAACTTCAGTTAGTGTTTGCTCTCATCCTAATCTCATTTGTTAAAAAAATGCATGAAATGTCTTGATGGTCATCTGCTGTTAACTCAAAAATACCTTGTGCCATTTATCCAGCTGTTTGCTGACGTAACCCCTCTCATTGAGGTAGGAGAAACCTTTAGGAATGGATAGGAACCTGAACAACAGAAAGAAGAACCATTTTATCAAGGTTGCTTTAAAGAGCTTACACAGTACACATTTTAGGCTTTTTTGAATGAGCAGTTCTGTTGTGATAAACACACACCTGAGGAGCAGGAGGAGGCCTTTGTCTCCCAGGTGGGAAACAGCTGGTTTCAGCTGGATCAGAGCATGAAGGTTGGCCTGCAAAACAGACAAGTGGTTACACAAAGCAACAATGTAATTAAATCATATTTCAATTATATAAAATAACAAAATACACCCTTTATTTCTGCTTATGAAAGTGACAATAAAATCCAAAAAGTTTAACACCCCTAATGTAATATCAGTAATCTAAGGTATGCACATGTCTTTAGCTACCTTGTCCTCACAGGCCTCATCCAGTATGTCCAGGGCCTCCATGGACACAGCCTTGCTGTGGTCATGAAGCTGGGTGACCAGAAGCTCCATACCCCAGCTACTGAAGAACTCCACACTGGCACGCAGCAGCACACGGAGGTGCTTGGTAGCATACAGTCTGCACACCTGCTCAGCAAAACAAAAAATCAGTGTGACAACATCCCAGTAAATCTAGAATTCAGCACGTTTGCCTTGTTAACATTTGAAAAAGTTGCAGTTATTGATAGCAGATGTAATTTCTTTTTTGTCATCAAGTGACTGGGTTTGTCCTCAGGGTTCAGACCCATGAGGGGTTTATGCAGTCATATGATTTTTTAAAAATCTACTGGCACTACAGTGTAACATGGAGCATTTCTAAATGAGTACATAAAACAGCTTCCTTGTTACTGCTCTAAAAATATTTTGTTTGTGAGTTGAGATTTTGCCAGCTTACATCAGTGGCAGCAGTGAGGACCTTTGACAGAATCACCCTGGCCAAACCGTCTCTGCTGTAGTCCAGCGTGGATACAGCAAGCTTCAGAACAGCATCCTGGTTCTTTACTGAGCACAAGTTCAGCAGGCTGCAAATACAAAAGCAGATGTGATACGGAGTTGTTAGTGACACAAATGCTGACAATTTCAAACTATGTAGACCTGGCAAAGCTCACCACTGAAACAGGCCACATTTCTCTAACAGTTTGACTCCCTGTGGGTGTGCAGAAAGTGTCCCCAGGAAGAGAAAGTAGTGCTGGCTGAGTGTGGTGAGCAGGCCATTGCTCTGCAGACAGCGCTCAGGCTTCAGGCCTGAAGATGAGGAGAGCCATGACACCATGTCTCTCACTAGGTCCTCCAGGTAGCCCTGACCTTCCTGGTGACACCACAAGAAAAGACACAGCAGGATTAAACAAAATATAATAAAATATATGTTAGTGTCAACTTTTTGTCTTTCAGTTTTTACCTCATCTGAGTCTATGAGGAACTCCATGAACTGACACCCCACCACAGTCAGCTGCCTGGCCTTGACATGATCCAAAGCCAGTCCTGCATACAGTTTACTACTGGGCTTATAAAAGTACAGCAGCCTCCGAACAAACCTGGGTAACAGAGAAAAAATGAATTTAAACTCAGGTATCACTGAGGCATGTAATACTAATTGAAAATGATCTAAGATGGGTGTTAACCTGTGCATCTGTTCATCTTTGTTGTTCCTGAGGTTTACATTTGGCCACTGAAAGAAAAACACAAAAAATGTTTAGATGAAAGAGAAAAGGTTATATTGTGCTCTGCTTGAAAACAGCCTGACCTTAAGGATCGTGGCAATAAGTAACCAGTTCCACTCCAAGTTCTGCTTGTGGTTGAGAATTTGACTGTCTCTCAGGTTCATCAGCAGTGTCTCTTCTGTGTCCTGAAAACAACAAAGATTTATTAAACATAAAAAGACTAACTATGATCACAAAGCAACGTCAATTGTTATTTGTATTATTTGTAATACAAACATAATCTAAAAAAGTACCTCCATTTTTGCTAATTAGCACATTTGTTCTAAAGCTGTGGTAAATCACATCCTTACATACACACACACAAACCAAACACACAAGACCATTATGCTGGGAATTCAGTGATGAAATGATAATCTACTGAAGATTTAAATAGAAAAACAAGCCTATATACAGGATCCTAATTATACCTAATCATTTAAACAACTTTTAAACCATATGGTGAGTTATAAGTATCTATATGCAACATCTGATAAGCTCATTAATCTCTACCTTTATGACGTAGATGTCTCTTTGGCTGCGCGAGTGTGAATCTCTGCGGTTATGTGACGACACAGACTTGCGAATGATGTGGTCCAAGTAAAGGCTGTGTGGCTTCAAACCTCTCTTCTTCTTCTCATGGAAACGCTTCAGATTGTTCACTGCTGCACTCGCACGGCTGGAAGATACACAAGGAGTATTTTTGTGTGTTTAATTTTAAATACACCACTGAAAAAATGTTTTTAATAAATAATAATTTATCGTTTGTTAATCCCCTTTGTTCCGCTACATTTGACCCATCCATGAGGAGCAGTGGGCTGCCATTTTGGACAGTTCCTGAGGGACTACTTGGGATTCAGGATCTTACCCAAGGATACTTTGACACATGGTCTGCCAGAACTAAGGACTGAAACGCTGACCTTCTGATCAGTGGATGACCACCCTCACATGCTGATCCACAGCCACTCATGGTATATGACAAATTGTAAGACATTGCATTATTTAACATTGGGGAAATGATAATATGTTGATTTTTTTTTAAATTAAGGAATAATACTGCTTAATAAATTATCTCATACTTTAATGTAGTATTATCTAGGTTTTTGATTTATATCAATTTGCATGCAAACAATTATTTGAGTATCTAAAACTTGTATTCATTTCCCTATTCTCGATTTTCTCATTAAAAAATACAGGTATAAAAATAAATGCCTTTGCTTGACAGCAAATTTATTGAAGAATTTGAAATGACCATCAACTCAAAAGCCCTAAAAAAAAAAAATACAACCCTGCCACTTTGTTTTAGATGTTTGAAAATGTCAGTGATTAAAACTTACACTAAAGATAAAAGTTAATTCTGGTCTCCTCATCTTTATCTTTAGCCATACCTCAAATTTAAATCCTTATGCATTCACTAAATCTTAAAACGTACACCAGAAAAACAACATTTTATATAGTGTTCAAATATTTCCTGAATTCTTTCAGTTTGTATTAATCATTTTCTTGTTAGTTAATGAAAACAGTTTGTACTCACAGTCGTTTCTCCTGGGGGATGTCAAACGAGGCTGCCATGTTGATGAGGGTAGGAAGGCAGTGCAGGTGGTGGCTATGGGAATGAGGAAGTATTGTGTTTGCCTAAACAAGAAAAAAAAAGGGTCAAAATTAAAAATACTATAAGAATGTCAGAATTCAAATAATTCACACAGCTTTTTAAAATATAATCTTGCTCAATGTGAATTTTACATTTATGAGCAAGTATTTTTAAATTACCATATGTAAAAGCTCTCCCAGGAGTATAGTGGCTCTGACAGCAAGCTGGTCATCGCTACTGGTCACAACTTCCACAAGGCCCTACAGCAGCAAAAGTAAGAAGAGAAACAATTAATAGATACATTACCACCATAAAACTGCTATGTGATAGTCCTAAATACATTTAGGCCCCAATTTTGCAGCACACCTCAAATATTTACAATTTATGGCTTCATAAATCAGTCAGCAGGTACAAAAAAACCCCCAACTTGTTTACCTCTAACAGCCCACTGGTGATGAAGGCAGAAAGAACAAATGCCAGGTAGTTGTCCATCAGGTCAGGCCTAATGAAGCAAAAACAAACACAATATTTCATGGATCATGTAACCACTGGATTGACATCAATCTAATTCTCCTCCTGTTCTCTCTGCCGTCTCACCTAGAGCGGGCCCGATGGGGTAGGATGACTTTAGCTTCAGCAGCAACAAACCCATCAGAAAGTCTCCAGGTGTCCTGAAACCTGGAGGGATCTGAAGTGGACCACAGCTAAGATTAGTCTTTACTGCGTGTGGGACACATGACCTCATTCAGGCTCCAAGAGGAACAAAGACTTTCTGAAAACAAAGTGCTAGGATGTGACTAAATAGCAATGACATGTTTTTAACTGTAAAAATGATCCATGTACTAGATACAAAAACACCTAAAGAAAACACACAAATACATTCTGCTGATACAAGATCTACTCCTTACCAACACTTTGAAGAGCCTCTGTGAAGTCTTGAGTAATAATGGGAACAGGGAGCCTGAATATCTCATATAACACTTCCAACAAGCCTTTCTGCAGGGCAAAGCATATTAAAGCAATCAGAAATGTTCGATAAACGCCTAACCGAATGAGAAACAGCACCTCTAATATTAGACTGTTAATGATGCTCAACTCTGTGGCCTAAAGGGTAAACAAGCACCAGTTTCACTGGAAGAAAGGGAATGTTTCTGTGATGGGATGACTGTATCTAACTGTAGGTTTCAATACGCTGACACAATCAGACTTCACGCAAACAAAAAACTGCTTTATGTTGATCATAACAATCTATTTTAATGTTTAGTAAACTTTTCAGTGAAACAATTGCAGATCAATCACTTTCACATAATAACATAATTTGACACATTTATAAGCCAGCTGTTTTTATACTCACTCTAACTTCCATATTTGGTATGCAGAGTAAACCAATCAAAGACTGGATTCCAGAGTTTCCAGCTTTGCACAGGTTGATAATTCCTGAATAAAAAAAAAATAGGACACAAAGATGGAGATTTAACTAATAATGTTCATAACAAAGATCATTAAATGAACACTCTTTATAAATAGTTACAGCACTTACCAGACCAGGAACGGAAGGCAGCAACGATCGCCATTCTGCTCGACAAAAAGCGTGATTCTCTGTCTTCTCTGTGAACACAAGAAAACTGATGTTAAAACTGGACAGCACGTTCATATCCACACGCACAACAATGTCATTTTTCTACAAAGAATTACCAAGTGTTTACCAATAAATTAAATACCTTGAATGAAACTATGGATTTAAAAGCAATAAATATTTAAATAGAATCATTCTGTGACACTTGACAGCCTCTGACAAGTCACTCAACCATCAACGGGGGGTTTATGTTAGACACTCAATCTTTTTGTTTCCACTTTTCCACTCAAACTTTTCAAACTCCTGCACACACTTACTTGAGCTGCCCTTCAGCTGTGTCCGCATTGTGACGATAGTGAAAGTCAGTGAAAGGCGCGAGGATTTGCTGCAGGACAAATCAGAAGAAGAATCCTTCTTAACAGGCAGGAGAACAAATACAGCTGAGTTTTCATTAACTCTTCAACATTCATTCTTGAAAATTTTCATGAAATATGTTGCAGTAAGAATGAACCTTCTGCAGATCTCATGAGAAATATATGTAAATGTTATGACTGGTGATGACC
Source organism: Callopanchax toddi (assembly GCA_006937965.1). Classification (NCBI taxonomy): domain Eukaryota; kingdom Metazoa; phylum Chordata; class Actinopteri; order Cyprinodontiformes; family Nothobranchiidae; genus Callopanchax; species Callopanchax toddi. The sequence continues at coordinate 1,474,057 of SSNR01000009.1, read as the reverse complement.
ATCTCTACCTGAAGTAGATGTTTACAGAAAGAAACGATGTAACTGGTTACTGTAAGCTCTGTGACATACGGGCAACTTAAGGCTGCTAACCATGACTGGAAACACCTTCTGTTCTCAGGTCTGATTTATACAACAGATCTGAGTTCTCACCTCAAGCTCGACGTCTACACGCACGTACTGGCGGGTCCGTGGGTGGTTGAGTAGATGGAGGACGGTGGTGATCAGTGCTTCATTGATGCGGCTGAGCTGACAGTCGAGAACACTTTTTAAAATTGTGCTGAGACCTCCTCGTTTGGCCACCACTTCTGGGTTCTTTAGGGCTATAGAGCCAAAGAAGCAACACGAGACAAAATATTTGATTAATACTGGCAAAGAATTTCTTAACCACAGGACCGTGTTCTCTCTTCCATCTGCTACTGCATTGTTTGCAGACTACTGAAAGCAACAGTTGGGAAGCACAAGTTAGATCTTTCTTTTAACGTTGTTGTTTCAGCTGCAGTCAGATATGACTCATAGATTTTCACCTTTCAGTTTTACACTCATAAGGTTTATAGGCAGCTCACTGAATCTCTTTTTCTAAAGGCAGAGAAACATATAATCTAAGCAGCTGCATGTTTAAATGATCCTGCAGTACAAAATACAAGCGTCTCTAGTAAATAATCAGCTTGTTATTCTTCTCTGTACACTGTAATCTGAACACAAACAGAGCTGTTACTGTTACTGCTTCTCTTTAATATTACAGTATGATGACCTTAAACAGAGATAAACACCAATCTGAAGGTTTGTTTACAGTATTTAAACAAAGAAGTGATGATAGGTTGCCTTGAAAAGAGGGAAGACAAATCTGACTACAAATTCTCACAAATGATGTTAGAACTTGTACTTGAGCACCTTTAAGTTATTTTTCACTTGGAAGTTTTTTTTATAGCTGAATGTGAATACATCTTTCTGACAGCTGAAGCTGGGATGAATTTGTTTTAGTTTTCTTTAAATAATCCCATAGTAAATTATACTTTTATTTGGTCAGGACTGCACACAAAAAACATCAAACTCAGGAAAAGGCAGATGTGCTGTGTAAGATTTAATGATTTGGCTCATTTTCACCTGCAGTCCTTAAAAAGGTAAATATGATAAATACAAAAAAGACAAAAAACAATCAATACCACCAATGAAAAAATAATCTGAATACCAGCTACTCACCTAGTTCACATACGATGGCGATGGCAGCTCGAACCATGCGATCTCTCTCCTGCAGTCCATCTGACCCCACAGCAATGAGAGAATTTGCAACAGAGGTGGGGAACAACGTCGCATTGACAGTGATTATCTTCAGCAGAAAAGAGAGAGAAAAAAACAAACAAACATTAAAAAGGCCTGGACAAAAACAAGCAGGCATATAGCTCAGTTGGTAGAGTGGCCGGTCTGGTAACCGGAGGGTCGCCGGTTCGATCCCCAGCTCCGGCTGGGTTAGATTGTCGTTGTGTCCTTGGGCAAGACACTTCACCCACCTTGCCTGTGTGACTGTGTGTGAATGTTGGTGGTGGTCAGAAGGCCCGATGGCGCAGAATGGCAGCCTCACTTCTGTCAGACTGCCCCAGGGCAGCTGTGGCTACAGACGTCTGTTGTAGTTTACCACCACTGGTGTAAATGTGTGCATGAATGAATAATGGAGCTTCTGTCAAAGCGCTTTGGGTGCCCTGAAAGGCGCTATATAAATCCAATCCATCATTATTATAATAATAATAATAATAATTGTAATATTTGTATTTGTTCCAATCTGAGGTTGTAACAAGTAACCCGCTGCTTTCACACCTGTTCTATGTTAGGTTTGTCGCTGCTGATTTAACGTTATGTTTAATGGGTCTAAATATAGACAGCTGTGTAGTAGTCAATGATTCCATTAAGTAAAACAGTCACATTTTTAAGTATCTCAAGGACCACTTAAAGTTTTGACACAGTTTCTGTATCTACATACACAGAGCCACTCAAACCAGGCCAACACTCTCATGTTTATACCATTTACATAATGGTTAGCTGAGCCATAGCTTTTGACTCCTTGTTTTCTTTCTTCTGCTTCTGATCACACTCACAAACTCCTGTTTGTTGTGTCTGGTGCAACCGTTTGTAAGGGATATTGTAGTTTGCATGGTCACAAAACCACTATCAAGAGGGTCCTAGTGGACCCTCGTGGACACAAAAACTACATCACACAGGCCTCGTGGCTGAGCCAGCCCTGGACAATAAATTGCACAGCAGGATGCATCAGAGCTCAGTTTCAAATGTAAAAAAAAAAAAAAGTAAAACCATCCAAAATCAGTTTTGCATAGCATTATGAAAAACTGCATGGACTAATATGGAAATAAATCTATTTTAACATGAATCTAAAAAAGCCTGAAACTTCATGTTACGACATGAACATAGGGGTCATGTTGCAGTCAGAATAGTCAATAGTCCATGCTCCAAACGACAGTGCACAGTGTGTGCGTGTTGTTTACAGTAAACTACAGAAGAGCTATAAATAACTTTGCCTGCAGACTCTTAAAAACCCTCCAAACTGACACTGGTGCTGACCCTCAGGATTGTTCTGGTGGTGCGCTGACACAAGACTGCAGAGACAGTAAACTCCTCTACTGACATGACGCAAACTCTATAAAAAGTTTGAAAAATTGAAAACTGAAATAAACTGATATCTTACCTTTCGAACCAGTCGCAAAGCCTGAGTTCTTTCCCCCTCATTGCTTTGCTGGATGTCAATGCATCTGAAACACCCCAAAGAAAAAGTTTATTTTTTATTGACTCACTAAAAAGGAAAACATGAAATCATTCACACACTATTTATAAATCTGACTGAAGCAGAATCTTACCTGGCTATTAAATAATCCACCTGTAGTCTGAGGACCTTCTGCAACACAATGGTGTCTCTAATAAGGTAGCGGAGGGCTCGTAAACCTGCAGCACGCACTTCCTTGGCCTCATTTAGTAGAGCTAGTCGCAAACTAAAGAAGAAAAAAATGGTTTCCCTACATTAATTTATGAGCTTCATAATTTCAGTTTTCTTCTTCCTTTCAATAAGTGAATAAATAAATAAATAAATAGCACGTTAAATGATCAGCCACAGGCCTGGACATTCATTTTGTTTGATTTGCAAACATGCAAAGAATACAAAAAGGAAAAAGCAAACATTACTTACCAAATGATGATTTCTTCATATGTAAACCCAAAGTTTTCTTCACGGTGTCCAATGCTGCAAAGCAGCTAAAACAAAAAGAAAAAAATGTGTCACTTGTTTCTTAAAAGCAGGAAAAATCAACTTAGTTTTAAATACTCATGCAACTGCCCAGCAAAGCATTGTGGAGTATACCAGATAACCAGAAACAAGACAGAGAAAGGGACACAAAATCAGTTCCTAATAATTAAAAATGAAGCAAGAAATCAGGAATTGTTTTGAGCGGGTTGTGGTCATTTGTTCATGCCGGCCTGTGAAACACTTGTTTACTCTCCAGAACCAGAAACAGCACAAGGTTCATGTTTTCTGTCTGTCACTATTTGTTAAGAACTTTTATCTAATGGCTTTTCCCCAAAGAGGGAAGAAACATCACAAAATGTTTGAGAACTTAATGTTACAGTTTCCATCAAATGTGCAACCTGTATAGTTTTAATATAAAAGAAAAAAAAAAAACTTTGTATAAACACACCAACTGCCCTGTTACTGCCAAAACCAACCAGTGTTTGATGTGTGTCTCTGATATGCTGACTTTGGAGCAGGTGAAGTGAAAATGGGTGATCTGTGTAATGTCACCAAGTTAAACTTGAAATTGAATGTAGAAACATTTTCTCAGGTTCAGGAGTAAGTGTGCCTCATGTCACCTCCAACATTTGTTGTTTATGAGTACATGTGCTTGCACTGATATTTCTGTTGGGTCACATGAAAAAAAGAATATGATAATCCTTAATGATTTGGACAATCACTTTTTATTCTTAGATAGAGCCCATCTGCTCCTTTTTAAAACCCCTCCAGACCTGATGGCGTTATTCTTCAGTGTGAGTTTCTACCTTTAGCAGTTCTCTCACAACAAGACCCCCATCATTAACAAGGACTCACACAACAGGGTGAATCAGCTGACAGGTCACAACTACAACACACTGTATGTGGAAAACATCTAGTCCTTGGGCAAAGCATGCTCCTATTTTTGAGCGGCTATCTTTCTCGTGGGTATCTCCAGGAAACAAGTCAGTGCTATTCCATCACAGTAGCTCAGTTTACCATTTCTGATTCTGACACCCGTGAGGAATTTATCTCATGATTTTGTCTTAATTATCCTTCAGAGCAGTTGTACCACATAGCTGAGCAGGAATCAAGAGCAGAGTAGAACGGGTTGGGTGGTGAGCTGAGTTTGGGTTATTATAAGGTTGTTTTAAACTAGTTGTGACATCAGAGCCTAAGCAGGAAGGAGGAGGGGAGAGGGGCACGTGATGCTATCCATGGAGGATTAAGTCACCCTTGCTGTCCTCAAACCCTTATAAGGAATCTAAATGATAGTACTCTAACAGATGTATACACACACATGCACACATTGTGACTTTTAGCTTCAAAGTCAGTTGTAAACAAGAGGGTTTGGTGGACAGACTGCAAACACACAAAACTGGCCTCACACTAAGCCTTCGGTCCACCACAGTGCCAGTTACACAGCTCTCACTGTCTGCAGAGTCACAGACAATTGTTTCCAACTCATTCAAGATGGACATTTAGAAACCGTGAAAGGCAGTGGGCTGACAGAGGGAATCAACAAATGTTTAACATTTCTCAGCAAGGTAATGCTAGGCAAAAGCCAGTGTTGCACACTAGAAACTAATAGTTTCCTTCTCCTACACCAAGATTTTGTCTCTTAAAATACCGGAAAGCTTCAGACTAATCCAGCAATTTTTATGGAAGGCAGAAAAAACCCTAAAAAGTTTGTCTACTGGTAATCACTTAGCAGGCACTTTTATCTAAAGTGAGGTACACAATTAACCTATCCGATATGTTGTGATCGGTGAGGGAAACTGGACTACCTGAAGGAAACCCAAACATGCATGGGGAGACATGCTAACTCCAAGCAGAAAGGCCACAGCCAGTATTTGAACCTGCAACCTTCTTGTTACGAGGCAACAGTTCTAACAACTGCGCCACCATGCAGCTGGTGAGAAGACCATCAGTGCACTGCAAGAATGTTTCAGACCCATTTAAAAGTCATGTTCTTTATCTGCAGTGGAAAGTATAGTCAGAAAACAACCAAATTTGTGATTTTCTCCTCCTTTTAAAATTAGCATACTATAAATCTGTCCAGCACCATCTGGAGTGACATTGCTCAGTGTCGATTTGGAAAGAAGGCCTCATTATACAGCTTGGTTAAAGCATTTTTGAGCCTCTCTCTGATGAATGCTACAAACACGAGTCACTTTTATCATCTGCATCACACACAAAAAAACAACAACAAGAAAAGAAAAACACACTTGACAGAGAGTGCCTTTAGTACATGAGAACCACGATACATTCATTATCTTAGTTTTTAAGGCCAGAGTGATAATCTTGATGCACATTAGATCAGAGTGCTTTCCCATCCCTTAAGCTCCTGTTACATTAAATGTCAGTATCACAATGACAAGCACAGCTTGACCTGCTGGCAGCAACACCCAAGGGTTGACAATTGTGAAGTCAACTTTCAAGGCCTTGACATGCTTCTCCATGTCTGTAAGCTGTTGGGATCTTCCTGATGCACATGTGCTGGTATTCATACTATTTGGGGGTAAGTTACATCACAGCATTCAACTCTAGCCTAATGGTGGCTATAATTTCTAGTTTTATCAACTGTTTATCAAAAAAAACAAAAAAACAAGGAAGGTGAAAATAACTTTGAATAACTTCTCATCTGGAACCCAGCAGTTTTTGTGTTCTTGTAGTCCCCGAGTGATAAATACTCAACTGTGGAAAACAACAAATCTTCCCACTCAGTATTTCCTCATAACAATCATCATTTGTAAGTTGCTTTGGATAATAGTGTTTGCTAAATACATAAACATGACAAGCATACTTTGTTAGTTTTCTTCCTCTGTTGCTCATAATTTGAATCGGATCATCTTTTAAATGGGATTATTATTGACACACAGGCAAACTTTGGCACACACAGTCTGCAATATCACAAAATTCATGCGGTCATCTGCTTGAGAGACCTGATGGATCCTTGAAGACAGGTACAGATAAGAAAATAGCATCAAAGTCCCTGTGGTCAGAGGATGGTTGAGCAAATTTGGAACCGTGGTTTCAGTCTTACAGTCAGAAGAAGAAACCCCTGATCAATCTTTAAGTAAGTAAGTACGTAAGTAAAGTTTATTTATATAGCACCTTTCACAGAAAAAAATCACAAAGTGCTTCACAGAAAACAGAATCAAACATGATAAAACAAATAAAATCAATAAAACAAACAAAATATCATTACAAATCAAAATCATTAAACAACAACAAGAGAACATAAAAGAGTTATTTAAAAGCAGTTTTAAATAATTGGGTCTTCAGCTGCTTTTTAAAGGAGTCCAGACTGTCTATACAGCGTAAAACTAAAGGAAGGTCATTCCAAAGTCGCGGTGCAACAGACTGGAAGGAGTGATCACCTCGACTTTTAAATCTGGTCCTTGGAACTGTTAGGATAAGAATTTAAGGGTCTTATCAATGTTAAAAACGAAGAATAAAAAAGGACCTCTCTTCCACCAGCTGTGTCAGGCATAAAACAGCATTTCAACACAAAACAAAGACCAAATTGTCCAAGTACTAGCTTGGATGAATAATATATGCTTTTGGAAGTGGATATAACCCTCAGCACAGAAGAGTATGGGCTGTAGAACTTAAAAGCAGATACATTTTTAAATAAGTCATAAAAACCAGAAAAACAAATGATTACATTTAAAAATCTGTTTGTTTTGCGCTCTTAATGTCACATAGGTGTTGTCTCTTTTAAAGCATAATTAGGAGATTTTCCTTTAGTATCTTATTGTAAATGCTTAGGGGAACATTAAGACACAGAAGCTCCAATTTTCAACTATAAACAGTTGATCAAAGTGATCTATTTCAATGACAGACCAAACACCAATTCAATGTGTTCAATATGCTGGGAAAAAATATACACAGTCTGACAATACAGACTGTATGTCACACATAAAAAGACAAACATGGGTATTGAAAGTGTTCCCAACAGGTGAATTTGCCAGCTTGGTTCATTAAACTTTCTTCATATAATTAAATAAAACCCAATTCCTTGGAAAGCTGAAGTGCATGCATATCTATTAGTTAATTTCAACAGTATCAATACTCCATAATGTGGAGTATAACCATCATAACTGCAGTGGTACCTTTATGAAGTTGTTCAGGTGGCCCAGTTTTCGCATGTTACTGACTCCATGAGATTTGGCCACATTTTGGAGGATTTCACGAAAATTTTCTGATGGTTCTGCAAAGGAATGAATAAAAACATGCAATGTAAATAAATAAAGCATGAAGCTACATTAGCATAATATCAGTCAATGACCTGTAAATGATTCACTACAGGAATGAGGACAGTTCAGCTGGCTCAACTAACTTATTAGAGTGTACAGTCAAGGAAAAAGAGAGACTTGAGCAGGTAAGCATTTTGTTTTCACTTCCTTCTGAATCTTAAATACTGACCACAATTCTAAATGGTATACACAAAAACAATGCTATTTTAAAACAGATTATTGGCAAGAATTATTAATGTCTTGACAGTGAAAAATTGTGAAACCCAGTTAATGCTCCAGCAGTTCACTGAGAAAATAAATGCTGGAGACACCGAGAATACATCCACATAATGAGTTTATAGATTTTTTTTTTTCCACACCAAGTCAACCACAAGATGATTCCATAGTAGCTTTGCAAGTCTAACTTTGCAATCAGTAGATTTATTTCCTAAATTATTTCAAAATGTGAACATGCAAAAACAAATGCAGTAACTTAATATAGTATTTTTTATCATCGGTAGTAGTATTTATTTTAAAAAAATACAAGTAAAACCAAATTCAATGAAGGAAAACACATTTTATGGAGTTATCTCTTTGATTTAATGCCCATTACAAGTTAATATCAAGAATACATTCATGTATCTTGTGCAAATATGTTAAGAGGGGATTTGAAAAACCTTTAGCTTATGTACATGTGGGAAAAGAAAAGTAGATAAGAACTTAATAAAATCAACTTTTGAGCTCAGGTATGGTTTGGCTTCCTTATTTCTAACAATGCATTATTAGAAATGTGTGCATACAAATCATTTAGGAAACACTGAGTGGAATTTACAGTATATGTCCAATTTTAATTTGAGGTTATCGAGATAAATATCTGCAGTCCATAGCAATCAAGACTAACCTTCACTGGTTTTGTCTTATAAAGACCATGTTTGCCTGTAAAGCCTGATCAGCTATTTATGAATGTAATAATTCTGTCCCACCTCTCCATTGTTTAACTGACCTGGGTCATGCAAGCCAATCAGTCTTAAAACCTTTTAATTTAAATAGTTGGCAAACAAAACAAAACAAAAAAACTTATTTTAGAGCTTTCAACTCAGTAAGCACTAATTCACACCAGTAATATATAGTCATTTTGTCTTTTTTGTGTCCCCTGTTCATATTTGTATTATTTTGTGTATAATGTTATCATTGCTCTGTTGTTAGTTTTTGTTTAACAAGATTTACTGACTTTTATTTTGTTTAGCTTTCTAAAAATCCCCAACAGGGGCAAGGGCTGCAAATTGAGTAGAAGTCCTCATTTGATATGCAACATTGCCTCATTGTATTTCAGTCCTAAAAAGTACCTATTTAAAAATAAAGAAAAAATATTATTGTCACCGACAGCTCACGGATTAAACAACTCCAGCTTCTAATGACAGCAGCCCCTTGCTGACATGGCTGCAATAAAATCCTGATGGATGAGGCTGTTCAGAACGGCTGCTCCGTGTAAACAAACCGGTATGCAGTGTTGTTGCTGGAGCAGTGAATCTGACCCGGCTGAGCAGCTGTATCAAAAGAACCACCTTGTGCACCCAGATGTGCTACTTAACAAACAGACAGTAGATCCCGTTTCTGGTGCAGCCAGTGATGACCGATGCATGAGCTGTCTGGCTAAATAACAGGCTCTGTTTCTCACTCGCACTGATCAAAACAACAGCGCGTCGTCATGGCTGGTTAGCTGTGGCAGCTAACTCAGCTCGTTTGTTAGCTCGCTACCGCCCGTTATTATGACTTGTTAGCAATGTTTTTACACGAAACAGAAAGGAAAAGTGACGAAGTAAGGACTGCAACCAAAATACTTCTGCAAGTAATATTTTGAGTTTCATTTAATGAGGATAGTGTTTGGCGCAAAGTGCCATGGTGATCCATTTTGAAGAATAATCGCTGCTTACCTCTGCTCAGATCCAGCGGTACGTTCTCCTCCCCGCTGTCATTCCGACCTGACAAAAAACACACGCAGCGCACACAGAAAGACATCACTTCAAGCTCATCGCGTGTCTGAGGACATCTATTTTGCAGTATATTGTTGTTACGCCTGTCATTGAATCGAGTTTTCTCAAGCTTACCTCGCATCCGAAGACTCCGGATAGGACGGCCGCGGAAGCTGGCCGCCATGTCTCCAGGAACATACACAACACCGGAAACTTCGTGGCATCTCGCGAGGATACACACATCACAGAAATCGTTTCCGAACTAGCTATAGCAGATCTACAGACCTGAGATCAGTTCCTTTTTCTTAAATCAGTCTGATCCTTATGGACATAAAGACACAAATCTGATCTGGTGACTGGCAACGATCAGTAAACCAGAGCTTGTTTACAGTAAGAAAACTAACGGGTTTAATCACAAGTGTATTATTAAAAACAAAAGCAAACTGTATAAAAATTGACTAATCTACTTGCAGAATTCGATTATATATTTTGTTGGTGTCAACAGTGATCACCCAAAACATAAATATTAATTAGGTTTAAGAGTATATATTTATTTTAGTCTTGACTTATTAAAAGTAAGACCTTTTGCCATTGTTGATTAGTTTTAAAAATTACAAAATGTTAAGTTTTATTTTGTAATTGACTGATTATCCTTGATGAAAATGCAAAATAATAAAATTAATATAATAAAAATAAATATTAATAATAAAATGCAATATTTTATTTTGTCAATGAAATCTGTCATTCATCATCTTTACATCAATAGTTTATTCTTCAAATAAAATCATAAAAAGATGCTTCGCCATTTGGCAATGCTTGCAAATCACCCCCCCCCCCCCCCCCCCCCCC
>SSNR01000009.1:1347406-1463719 GCA_006937965.1 Callopanchax toddi | reverse complement strand
CCCCCCCCCCCCCCCCCCCTTTATTATAGTGCTTGAAATGGTTTAAAATTTTAGGATTGTACATTTTCTAGCAATTGACACTGCAACAACTTGCTATTTTACATTTTTGCTTTAGTATGTCTGGACATAAGAAAATGGCATGACAATAAATTTTACTAAAGTCAAAACTGCAAAAAGATACTCACACACACAATCATTTTGCAGTGTTCAACTGCTGACGGTCTTGTTACTGAAACATCAATATATCTATACTGAAAGTTGACACTGTGCAGTATTTTTTACCTCTTTGAATCTGACTGCCCATCTCCCGTGTGCCTATTTTGAGTAATTGATGTGCAGTTATGCTCACCAAAGTCAAAATCCCAATTTATTTAACTTGATTATAATAAAATGTTCACAATGGGACTTTATCATATTACTTGAAAACTTATATTTATCACTGGAATAACATTTCCTGTGTCATTTGCAACTCTGACAGAAAAGAATACAATGCCACCAATAACAATTGGGAAACAGTTTCAAATTGTATGTTGCTAATCTAAACATCTAAACACAAGCTACTGAAATCTATGATCACATAATTAATAATCACCACATTTCAGATTCTGTACCCATAGTGGTGCAGGATTTGTTCCTTACAAATACACTGCATCTACTCCTTAAATTAATCATAAGAACACTAATGACTCAAGTCAGTGTTGCAGCAGAAATTAGAGCATCAATGTCCTGAATGGCTTTAGAGGTCCTCTGAAGAGCTTCAGCAACGTAGTCCTTATTTACTGGCTCCTGTGTGATCTCAGAAGAACTTTCTTCTAAGTTTCCATGTTTGCACTCACTTCTTAGTAGGCTGCAGTTCTCCAGCAGAACTGGGCACAGCAAGTTAAAGAATATACATGGCCAATTTGCATTCCCTCAATGCTGTAATGCAGTCTTTAGTAGTGGCTTTTTACCATCATCCAAGTGCTAAAGGATACAGTTGAACCGTTTTATCTTCTCCAGTTCTGCAGCAACAACATCAGACCTAAAGGTTAAGAGAAGATTGAGTAAAAATTTGAGCTATTAAAAGAACAAAAATAAAGATATGAACAAAATATTCCCTTACAGACTGTCTGCTGCCTGTGGCATATTCACATGTTGCTTGATAGACAAAGCATTGAACGAATTTTGTTCAGTCAATGTTGATTTAGAAAAAAGATGGTCCTGCAAACAAAATTACATTATAACCAAATAAGAAACTGGATTAACGTATTCACATTATAGATAACAATAAATATAGTAATATAAGCAGGAAAGACCTCTTGTATGCAGCTTGGTGTTGCAGGGAGCTTCAGTGACTGCTGGGCCTGGTTATAACAAGAAAGAATCCTGAAAAAATAATGAAAAAATTGCAGAAAACCTGAGAACATTAACATCATTATGATCATCACACTGTAATCAAGTGGTATCTTACCTACTAGCACGTCTCAGAATGGAGCACAAAGAGTACAACTGCCCAGGTACATCAGGAGGAAGACTGTTTAAATGGTAAGTTAACTCCTTCACATGCAAGACAAATGTTTTAGGGTTCATCTTAAAATGTTAAAACCTTATAACATGTTCATGAAATGAGACTAAAATGTACCTCTTCTGCATGGGGTTTAGGCTTGTGATGGATAAAATAAGAGTTTAGAACCCCATTAGAGCGAATGACTGATCCGTCTCCTGGGGAAATCTCTATGACTGGGACAGCTCCACTCAGTATCCTACACAGCAGGAATACAAAGGATCACTGGTCAAGGTAGATACTATTAAAAAATCATAGTTTTGTGTAACAAGCCATGACATATTACACAGTTAAGCACCTTTAATAGTACACATTTTGGGTAAAGTTTGAACCTTTTATAAAATGATAATTTCAACTTTTTGACAATAGCAGACATTTGTTTGCACAAAGGTCTCTACAGGACCCACCACAGAATTTTAAACAGGTTTAGCTTCAGACTATAACTGGATGACTGCAACACCTTAAGTATTTTTCTTCCAGCCATTCTGCTGCAGATTTACTTCTGTTCTTCGAACCATTATGTTTTATCACCCAGTTCTGGCAAAGCTTGAGCCGTCAGACCAATGGACTCATATTTGACTTTCAAATACTTCCATATTTATAGGAGTTTATGGCTGACTCAATAAATGCAAAGTGCACAAGTTTCATGGCTGCAACACAAGTCCAAATCATCAGCCTTCAACAACTGGTGTCAAGTGTTTATGCCAATATATGCTGTTTGGCTTTTACTAGATGTGATGTAATGCATTATGGTCAAATGAACATGCAATTGCCCTGTTGTGTAAGCTGTTGGGTGCACTAATTGAGAAAGATACATTTTTTACCTTTGTGCCATTTAGATTAACATTTGCATTACATGAATGAGTGAAGCACAGTGGGACAAAGCAAAACTGATGACATTGTTGAGGTTCACCAATACATAAGTGAGCCAAATATCCTTAAGTAATAATGAACAAAACACAAACCTGTTTAGACACCATTTGTATGCTTTTGTGCAACTCTGCATCTAAAATCATACTTGAACCATTTTCAAATCAAAGGAAAATGTTTTTGAAGCGTGATATAAAAAAAACTGTGTTGTTTAAAAATAAAAATGTTCAAATGTTCAGTCCAAGTCAGTTTCACCATCACGTCATTACAAACTGTAAATAGCAAAATTTTTTAAAAACAAATGTACAATTTTGCATTGCTGCATTCCCATCAAAAGGAACAAAGAACGGTACATCATTTCTTGCTATAAACATTTTGATCAGGAGAGGGCACTGCTGAGCATTTATTGGCTCAAACCACCTATAGACATAACTCAAGTGTTTCAAGAATTTTAATCTGGACGTCACAAGTGAAAAGTAGCATCAGACTGTTCAGAGGAAGTGATTTTCTGTGTGATAGAATGACTTAATCTACTCATGAATTAATTTGGATTTTTCCAACTTGCACAAAATAAAGCTTTTCATCAAACCACTTGTGAGGGGAAAAAAAATATGGCTTATTTTAGTCACCCAATACAAATTAGTGTCTTATATCACATTCCACACATAAGTCATACATTTTGATAATATTCTATTTGCAGATAATGTCACTTTTGAACAAAACTTTAATTTGTTGCTTCACACAAAACAATCTGTTTTTTTGGCATTTTAATGAAAATTTCAAATACTTTTAGACTTTTGACATTCAGTTAGGAGAGAGAAACAATAGTAAGTCTTTCTGACAGCCAAGTGGATTTCATAAAACTGTATGCAGAGTACACACCTTATCAGATTGGCTACATAAGAGCTTGACTCCAATCATTTTTAGCCTCTAATATAAACAACCTGCATTTGAGAAAGCAACCTGAACTAGGCAAATAGTTCTTTATTAGGTTCAAAATAACTATAAAAGGTTAAATTTTTACCTGTAGGTAACTCCTTGACACCATAACAGTTTTACAAGCTCCATTGAAATGTCTGATTCCTGCTCTTTGGACAGAGGATCCTTAAAATTCCACCTGAAAAAGCATAAATATGACTTGTATCAAATTTGCTTCATTAAATAGTGCATAATATGCTTATCATTGACTCATAAACCTGTGCCAGTGAGGTGATGAACATGTAAGAGGCAAAGCCTGAGGAAGTTGAGACCTCCTTGCTTCAAGATATTTGTCAGACGTGCTTGTTCTCATATCTGTTTGTCTGGAACTGCTGGTTCCTTCTGCATCAGCATCTTTACATTTAGAGAGACTGGATGTCAAGTGATGTTGAGCCACAGACAGGGGGTAGCTCCATGGGGGTGAAACTGCACAACATGAGTGATGCTGGACTACTGTGGTGGACTGGTACTTCTGCTCAGGCTGAAAAGAGAAGATAATCATTCTGTCAAACCTGAGATGAGAGAACATAAATGTTACAAAATGGTACCTTTTGCTGAGCAGCACCATCCACTTGTGGAGAATAAGACCTTGCTTGAGTTGGTTCCTTCCTTGTTTCTCCCCTCCCCTGATGAACCACTTCACTCTGATCTTCTGTGTTGTTACATATCTGACTGATTACTTGTTGGGGACTGTCCAGCTTCCTGTCAGAATCCCTGTTTAAACTCATAATGTTTTTGTGTTGATTTTGAGGCTGACTTAAGCTGCATGTGAACTCCACAAAGAATTCTTTGCCTGAAAGCGACAGCACTAACAATGCATGTCCCTCCTCTGATCTGACAATAATGTTGCCTCCAGGTCCAAGTTCTGCCTCGGAGGACCACTCAGGCCACACAACACTTGATTCCATGCTGAAAAAAGGCTGCCAAGGCAAATTCGTAGGTTTTAGATATCAGTCACATAATGTACATATGCTCTGAGGAACTGAGAGACAATTCTTGATACCTTCTTGTGGTCAAAAGGGATGAGCTCTTCTGGCAGATATGGTCGACTAGCATATTTGTTCCTGAATGTCAAAGCAGCAATCATTTGCTCCTGTAAAAAAATAAAATAGTAATAATAATAAAATACACGACTGAAACCAGACAAAAGCCAGACAAAAGACAACAAACTGGCACTTGAGGTACAAAGCATTTGACTACCTTGTATTTGCTGACAGTGAATCTGGTCCTCTGTCGGACCCTCTCGGTGGGCTGTAGAGGATGTCCGTGGGGGTCTGTGGGATTCGCCAGCAGAAATTCGCAGCCACACGGTGATAGCTGTAACTGCGTCCCGTTTCTGTACCGAACTTCCACCGACTCGTCCTCGTACATTACCATTAAACTGACACAGTCCGTAGTTTCCATCGTTAAATCAACCTTTCAGAGAAACAACACACGGTGACAACAAACTTGAAAACAACCGACGTTTATCATTGGCGCGCTATGCGTGAATGGAGTCACCTGACCGGAAGTACCTCATTTTTCTTCCTCTGAATTTTTTCTCTTTTTTTTTGGCATTTGGCAACCCGCGTATCATCACCGCCACCTACTGGAATGTGAAACAGCAAATGAACAATAAAAAACGATAAAATAAAATAAAAAAATATCCTAGATTATTTCAACAGACCTGTGTTTTTTAAGTATTTAAATAACAAACCATACATAACATGTGACATTTCCCAAGTAAATTACATAAACTAAAAGCAAAATTTTCTTTTTTCATATAATTATGTTCTTTACATGCTCAACAGTTTCTGGTTGTTTGCAATAAACATAATTCTGTTTGATGTTTATTTAATACAGTGTCATTTAATCCTGTGTGTCCTATTCTAAGTCGAGTAATGACAATTTATTGTTTTCTCTTTCTAACTCACATTTGTTATTCACAAACACATTTTTGAATATTATAAAGATGCATTCCATTGTCATTGATGTCCCAATATTTTGTTTCTTTATTGACAAAAAGAAAAACATTTGAAGGGCAGAGACGACCAACAAACACAAACCCAAGAAACAAAAACAAACAAAACCTAAAAAACAATAGTCAATCAACTGAATAAATTAATATCAATCATGATAACAATTATAATAATAAAATATCATTATGTAACTGTAAGCTAAATTGTAGATGAATAAAATTAACCATGATCAGCAGACCATTCAAACAAGGGTAGCTGTAATTCCTCAAAGCAATTCAGGAAATGTTTCCAGGTCTCTAAAAACTGCTGAGTGGTTCTATTTAAAGTAAATTGTATTTTTTCTAATTTCAGGAAATATAGAGTCTCCTTTATCCATCTAGTAAAGCTTGGTGGAGATTGTTGTTTCCAATTAAACAAAAATACTTCTCCTTGCAATACGGGTGGTAAAGGCAATAGCATCACAGGCATTACTTGATAAAGAGTGAACTGAAGGGGTAATTCCAAACATAGCAGTCAGATTTTTTGCATATGCATAAAAAATATCTGCCCAAAAAGTGCAAAGTGCTGGACCAGACCATATGATTTGCAGGTATTCCCTTACAGCGTGGGCAAGAGGGGTCTACATTATAAATATCTGCCAGTTTTGCATTTGTAAGATGAGCTCTCAAGACCACTTTCAATTGTATCAGGCCATGTCATGCACAGATTGAGGATCCATATATACACCCAAGGGTAGTCTCCCATGACCATACCCCATGCCATGTCAGATTCCCTAATTCAGATTCCCACCGTCTTCTAATTTCTTCAAGAGACACAGGACAAATGTCATTAATGAATCTGTACAGGGTAGAGATTGATTGGATGTCCCAATATTTCTGCTATACTTTATGAACATGTTCTTTAATTTGGAAGTAACAATTTTTTTTCTTTAAAGCTTTATTGAAATCAGTAAATATTAAAAAGTGGTAGGCTTCTTTTATGACAACGTACAGTTGAATGTATTATTTGAATGAGTCAGAAGTTACAAAGCATTATGAAAAAATAAACAATAAATTAATTAATACAATGAATTAAAGAACATGTTTTTATGATGAAAGGAAAACAAAAGCCTACCAGAAAAACATTGTTTTTGCCAATGGGATTTAATTTATAAGCTTTAATTTCATGTGTATGTATGCGTAAGTATACTGTTATTGTTTTACTCCAAAGGTCCAACCAAGGAGCCTTTAGCTAGAAAACCTCTGTACAAAACAATTGTTGCATTGTTCTAAGGTGTAACATTGTCTTCTTGTGCTGTCCTTGATAACACTAAACTAAACTAAACTAAACTAAACTAAACTAAACTAAACTAAACTAAACTAATTATACGTTGTACAATTACTTCTATTTTTTTTGTTTCCTCCTTTTGTTTTGTGTGCTGTGCATTTGTATTTGTTCATCATGCATTTCCTTATTTCTTTTTACACCAGATAAGTAAAAATTTGACTCAGTTTTTGACACAATTTTATTAAATGCCTGTACAGTACATGACCTATCTGCCAATATCTTTTTCTGTTTCAAATTTTTTATTTTGTAAAGGGTCAGTGCACGTTAATGAGCATACCATATATATTTTTATACATATGCAAAGTTATAGCCAGGGCTAATTTCCATTTTCATTCTGTGGCAGGCTAATGCCAATCATTACATAGGAAAAACATTGTATATTGTTCTAAAAATAGCATCATTAGGTAAAATAGTCGTACGGTGGAAAATAACATATTTCACAACAGTTCTAAAAATAGCAACATGATGTTTAGTTAGAAAATGTTAACATACCCATAGCACTTCTGTTTTGATACTGTATACATAGGCCTACATAAAGACCTTCAAATTCATCAATGACCAATAGCCAGTTGTAGCTTCATATTATGATCAGACATCCTGCAACAAGTTTTACAGATTGTGTAGGATTATAATCATGACCCATTTTGAACTGCCTTCATGATTTTTTTTTTTTACATTGAAAGTTCTGATAAAGATTCATCTTAGTTTCACTTAAGAATTTTGCTCCAAAGCTGATTTGGCTTTTTAAAAATTCTCACTCAGTAATTGTATGTGATGAATCCTCTGTATCTGAGCTTTTTTTAAATATGTTTGGGTAAGGCACTAGCTCCTGTTTTTATTTTTCAACAGCACATGGAAAAAATAATAATGGTAAATGAGTGTGATCTGTACAGAATATTGAGTAAGGTATACTAATAAACATCAAATATTGAAATGTATTTTAAAGTTTTTGTGGACTTTAATGTATGCACAGCGATTAGTATTACCTGAAGGGCCAGACTTATTCAGTGTCTCTGTAAAAACTTAGTTTGATGGGGACGGGCATAAATAAACCTGTCCTGTCTGTGTTGCTGTGGATGATCTAAAATGAAAACTGGGCAACATCCTGCTACATTGCTGCCAGCATGTGATTTTCAGAAGCTGGTAAGAATAGACATTGCAACTGTACTCTAACTTTTCTTGTTTGTTTAGCCAAGGGAAAAAAATAATTATTTAAACAATCAAACAAAGAATATAAACTTTTCTATAAGTTTAGAATTATGATTTTATTACTGCCTGTAATGCTTTTAGCGCACCTCAAATTAAGTATAACTTTATTGTTTTGCCACCAAATTAAAAAAACAGGGGTCTTAAACATCTGGTTCTGGAGCCACATGTGGCTCGTTGGCCTCTCTGAAGTGGCTCCTCATACCTTGACAACAAATGACATGAACCAAAGTAGTGTTTATTTAAATAGAAAAACGATTTTCTTTGTAGCTATTTATGTTAAAATTCTTGCTAGAAGTAAATAGAATTTTCAAAGCAGCATGACGCTAAAATTGGTTTTATTATTTCAGTATCAGAAGATAAATATGTCTAATAGTTTTTACTGATGAGCTAATAGTTTGTTAGCTTGCACCTTAGTTTGTTTATGCAACTTTTTGACATACATACAGTATGTGTAGACTTACTTGGTGATGTAGGTGGCAGTAATGCTCCTCCTGCTCTTTTCACAGCAGCATTTAAACAGTGAGAAGCAGCAGCAGCAGCAGCAGCAGCAGCTGGAGGTACTTCCTACACGGTCGGTTTCCAAACATCCACACTCAAATCACCTTGTTCAGATAAATAAGCTACGCTGCATTTTGCGATGGTCACACCGTCAACCATCTGTTCGTCAGGAGCCACGACGGAGCAGCAATGAAGGTGCGTTTTTAAGATGCATACTGAGGTCTTTTTAAGGCTGTTGCTAGCAGCAACCAGCTAACACTGCTGGTACACGGCGGTAGCTAATAATCCTCCGGGAAGCGGTGTCGCTGTACCGGGTGTCAGCCCAGGCGGACTTAGGTCATAGCCCAGGCTGTCAATGTGTTTTTGGCGTGACGTGATACTTGTAATTCTTTGTGTAAGTTCGTCTGTTTTGTTGTTTAATTGCTGTACTTATACATTTGTTAGCGTAATTAGATTTGGACAGCAAGCCTTAGAAGTTTGTTTTGCTTGTTTGTTTCTTACTGTGCATGACATTTTTATTTGTGGTTTCTGCGATAACCACAAATAACGATTCTGGTGCAGCTCTTTAGCTTAGCTTTGTATCCAGGATTTATACGAACATTATCAAGATATATGAAAAGGCACAAGTTCTGAAGTGTAAAATCGCTTTGTAAATTTCAGGCAGGGGCCTCGTCCGTGTGGGCTTCATGCTGTGGTCTGCTGAACGAAGTCATGGGTACTGGGGCCGTCAGAGGCCAGCAACCGGGGTTCGGCGCCGGGGCTGGACCCTTCAGATTCGCCCCCAGTGCGGGATACTCCACGTACCCGCCCACTAGCTCAGGGAGCCCTAACCCGGTGTGTAAGACTTGTGGCCAGGCCTTCTCGGTCTTTAGGAGGAAGGTAGGTGTCTGAATCAGCTGTGTGCTTTCAGATTTAAAATGCACTGCAATATTGCAATTATCTTCAGTATTAAGTAGCTGAAATAGCTCATTTTGGAACAAACTGATCACACTAAAGTGATGATTTTAATCCAGTCTAATTTGCTTGAAACTGTGTTGTTGGTAGGGAAAATGTAAACAGACTCTTGTTGTGAAGCATGTATTTAATTAAACTCAGCAGTAGGTGAGTGAGCACTCTGGTTATTTCAACTAAATGAGTTTGAAATATGTTGAGGGCTTAATGCCCTGGCTGTCTCACCTCAGCACTGCTGTTATCATGTAATGCTCAATTTTATATAAGCCTTGCTAAATCAATCATCTAACATATGATGGTTTTGTTTGAACTTTTTTCTCCTTAGGTCTGTAGTCACTTGTATTATCTTTATTGTAGGTGTTTTTGGACAAAAGGCAACTAAAATTAGCTTATATCAAGCAGCTCGATGAACAATTTGCTGGTTCGATAGAGCGCGTTGTGCATCTGCATCATTGTTTTCATTTTCAATGTTTTGTGTAAAATGTTTTAGGTCTGTATCCTTAAACACAAGATTATAGTTTTTTTTAAAGTAAGGAAATGGAGCACTTCTGTAGGTTATTTTTCATGAAACATTTTCATTTACAGCAGAAATAAACTTGGGTTGGTGACAGGTGGACCAGCATTCCGGTGCTGAAATTTGTAATGCTCATGTTCATGGATAGCTTACATTTTCTCATTCTGTCCGAACCCTCTGCTTTACTCACTCAACATGTCAGTCAGGTCCCCCGTTTTGCATTTATTACTGTATGATGTTTATCCCCTTTTTTTAAAGAAAGTACCTCTTGTCAGTGTGCCTGGAGATGAAGAGCAGATGTAAGTGGTTAAAAACTCCAGGAGAGGATTACTGGAATTGCTGATTCAACATTTCAGTCGTCTAATAAATTATGTTATTGCCACATATATTTTTAAGTACTAATATATGTCATCTGTCTGTGAGAATATATAAAACATTTATGCTTAATATCACATGGCAGAACATTTACATAAAAGTTTAACTGATCAGTTCAATTTCCATCACTGCAAACTTGCCTTACTCATGTTTTTTCTCCATATTTCTTTTTTTTGTAGTACCTTTGCTCCGATTGTAAGAAGAGCTTCTGCTCTCCATGCTCCGTGCTTGAGGAGAATCTGTGCACTTGTGCCACTTGCCATTTGCTGAAGGCCACAGCCTTTCAGCGAGCACGGCTCATGCGCCTGCGGGTGAAGGACCTGCGTCAATACCTGCTGCTGCACAACATCAACACAGAAACCTGCAGAGAAAAGGAGGACCTGGTTGAATTGGTGTTGTGTCACAGGGGCATTGAGGAAGAGGAGGAGGAGGACCCTGACACAGCTAGCCTCCTCTCTCGCTCCCTGTACACACAAACCACGCAGTCTGCCACAGAGCTATCTGTTTATGATGCCTCTCAGGAGGAATCTCTTAGTAGGAGCGATAGCTCAGACACCAACCAGGTAAGGAGCAAATTTTAAATTTCAAGGAACCTTTCATATCAACCAGAAAAGTTTACTGGTGCACAAAACCAGCATATGACATATTCTTGCTTTGTGAAAAGTTATTGCATGATTATCCTTGTTTGTACTGTTGTTCTACACATGATCCTACGGGAACCACTTGACATGCAATAAAGCTGGAAGTGTTTAATGGAATTATTGTTGTAAACTAGAAGAAAATGAAAGGTTCAAAAGAGGAATCAAAAACAAACTTTAACCTGAACAAGTGGAGTTTCTATTTACATTAAAAAGGGGGGCTTAGCTCCAAGAAGCCAGGATCCACTATAAATACTTGTACTTGGCCCACTTACTAAGCTTTTCTTTGAATGGAAAGGTACAAAGCATTGTTGTTCCCAAGGTATCAACATGCATGTTGAGTCAAGTCTAATCCCAATCTGCTGTGATTTGGCATGTTCTTGACACATCCTTGTTTGTTTTATACTGTTGTGTAGGATATTGGCATTACCACATCAGAGTCTCTCCTCAACCTGGACTCAAGTGAACGAACTCCAGAGGTGCTTTGTTTTTTTCTTTTTAAGCATCTTAATCTTTTTGAATAATATTCATGTTGATTAGTGAATAAATTTGAGTGAAATAGAGATCCTCACTGATGGCATTTTATAATTTCTGTGCAACCTCTTAGGTCAAGTATTTTATTACTGATGTTAATGCATGTTAAAATACAAAATTTTTTACTAAATATAATCAGATGAGAAGGAGTGAGTTTAATGTAAAAAAAAAAAAAAGGGCAGATTTGGTGGAGAGCAACCCTAACTTAAAGATGCCTTTGGTCATTTTATTTTATTATTTAGGCGAGTCCTCAGACGCTCCGTCGGGCCAGAGCCTCCCTCTCTGACATTTCTAGTTTGATGGACATCGAGAGCCTCTCTGTCAGGCAGCTCAAGGAGATCCTGGCCAGGAATTTTGTCAATTATTCAGGGTGCTGTGAGAAGTGGGAGCTGGTGGAACGTGTCAGCAGGCTGTACAGAGAGACAGAGGAGAACAGGAAATCATGTGAGTATTAAGTTAGTCACTGTGAGAACATCCTTCATGAAATGTCCCTGATCATTAGAGAGAATTTAGTAGACAAGCGGTTAAAACTGTGGTTTTGCTTGTAATATCACAGTGTTGTGAGTTCAGTTTATTTCTCTTGCAGTGGAAAATGTGAGCAAGACTGTAACCACAGGTAAGCTGCCTTTGGTTGTCTTCACTGCCCCATATGTCAGTATAGGGTACCACATCCTGCTTTCAGCTATAGAAACTAAATATCTGTATCCTCTTCTCACAGTATTATATCATATTGGTAATAATAATTTGCTGTAAGTTGCTTGGATCATAAAAAGTTGAATCAAAATGAGATATTCGTTTGGGGTAATGACAAATGATCTCGTGCTTGCTTTACTTCTCCCACATTAAAGTGATGGCCTTCCCCCCTTCTATCTGCAATGGTGCCAGTGGAGGTAAGGCTGTAAGCCTCTCCTGTCATATGAACGGATCAAACATTCATCACTCCATTTATTGTGAGCCCGTTTCCATCCACCATCTTCAAATTCCTGGTTGTAGACTAGTTGAAGAGCATTTACAGAAACGCAGTTCTTTTTCTCTCCACGTTTATGTTCCCAGATTATGTATTGACTTTGAGATTAGGCTCCCCCAATCATCTCATTATGTGTTATTGTGTAAAGTTCGTCTAGGCAGCATGTTTCCAATAGACTGTGGTTGTCATAGAAGTGTCTTGATGTATAGCTTTAGAGGCATTGTGACCTTTTGGAGGAGATAGTGAGCATGACCTTACACAGATAAAGTGCACTAGATCAAAGGTTTTGTTCCCTCAACTCTTGAGAATTGCATCATACATTTATTTCTTCTGACAGAGTCCATATGCTTACTCCTGTCATTGTCTTTACCTTACAGATGGAGAGAACTGTCCACTAACTGTTCACGACGACAATCTCTGCAGGATCTGCATGGACGCCATGATCGACTGCATTCTCCTGGAGTGTGGTCACATGGTCACCTGCACCAAGTGTGGCAAGCGGATGAGCGAATGTCCAATCTGTAGGCAGTATGTTGTGAGGGCTGTGCACGTCTTTAAATCCTAATGCACCTAACTGTGGACTATAAACTCAACAATGCAGCTCATAAACTTTTGAGTCTCTCAAAAATCCTTATTTTGTGGATGTTTGTAAGCTCTAAAATTTCACATTATTTGCACAGTGAAATTTAATTTAATTTTTTTTGAGAATTTGACTCTGGTATCACCAGTGGTCAGATGAGAATTACTTCCTTTTGAGTCATTCCTCAAGTGAATCTTATTTGTCTTCATTCTTAAAATGTCTTTTTTTTTTTTTGTCCAGGTGGAATTTTAGAGATTTAGCACTACAGAAATGTGTGAGGCAACTTTCCATTTTTTTAACAAAGTTTAACATTTCTGTGTGAATTAATTATAGCAGTTTAAAAGAAGCAAAACTTGTAGGGACAAAAACTGTCAGATCAGTATGCAAATGCATAAACCAGATGGTCAATAACTTATTGGGTCTGGCAGTTCACAAATGTGCATTGTTGAGATGCAGATGTCCTAATGATATTTAGGTCTTGTCAGATGCAGTGCAGGCTGTTTTTAAATTGTTTGCAGTAAATAAAGAACAAAATAGTTATGTGAAGTTATTGCAAGTGTTCATTTTCTGTTGTTCAGTCCTCTTGTATTCAAGTTTTTGTTTACATGAACGTTAAATAATTTAGAATCATCTTTTGAAAACGCAAAGTATTGTTTTTTAGATCTTAAAACCTAATGCCTCTGGAGTGTTTTTAGGAGTTTTAATGTAAAAATTGTTAAAGAATTTTCTCATGTGGAAGAATAGTCTTGAACAGAAAGTTGCATTTAGAAACGTGTAAATCTCACCCAAAGCTGTAGTCGGACAAGCCAATATTTCTGTCTTATCCACTGATGCCATAACCTATAGCAGGTTTACAGTCTGCAAGTTACAGGTACTGAACTGTTACAAGTGCTGAGGAGTACAGCCTGGAGATGTATCAACACTTATATTGGTACAAATGAAATTCTTTTAATGCAAATTAGCACTTAATTTTTTGAATTTACAAATATGAACATAATGACATTCACCTGAGGCAATAGATTACAGCACAACACCCAAATACAACACCTAAGGAAGTATGTTTTTAAATTTGTCAATATTTGCAAATGTTAGAGTTGGATGCCAGCATGGATGTGTGCATGGGGGTTATGACTGCATTAAAGTCAGTGCTAAATTTGCTACTGACTTTTGGGTGATAAACCACACTAACAAGCTCAAGCCACCCTGATAAGTTATTCACAGGCATTATTTAACCCAACAAAGTAAAACACCTATGTCAAAGTTACCGAATAAATACAAACTGTAGTAAAAAAAAACCCATACAATTCAATAAATTAATGTTGAAATATCTGATGAAAACCATATTTAAACACAGTCCACAGTTTAAAAAATGTCAATGTAAAACACTAGTCTGAAATTTTTATCATTTCATCATCACTCAAATACATTCCAAGTGTTTAAAATAATATGGCTGTAGGGCAGCCGTGGCTCAGCGGGTGTCCACCGTCCACTGATCAGAAGGTTAGCAGTTCCTTAGGAAAGATACTGAACCCTAAGGTGCACTCCCTCTGGCACCATCCAGAACGGTAGCCCACTTCCCCTCCTCTCCTCCATAAAAAGATTTAAAAGAAGAGGAGGGGTCAAATGCAGAGCAACAATTTCCCTAATGGATAAATAAAGGATATATTATTTATTGATATTAAAATCACAGCACATACAGAGTGTTTTTTGTCTCATACTGGAGTGATTCTGGTAAATGCAGCTTTTGGCACACAATTACACATCAGTAAAATGAAGAGTAGATTTTTTTTGCTTCTCATGCTGTACAGTCCAATTTTTAGCTCCTGAGACAAAAGAAAATTAAAAATGATGCTTGTACAAAAATACTATTTACATATTTTTAAAGAATAAAAATAACAGAACCACATCTTTATAAAAGTACAGTTTCAACAGAAACACATGCAATCCATTTCCTCTTGTTCTGTTCATCGCCTCACATCACAGATCTCCCTCCACAAACATTTAGCTTCTTGCTTCAGGTTATTATGAGAGGGATTCAGAGATTTATCTCAGAACCAGTTGCTTTAAGTGCAAAGATAGTCTGTCAACGTTTGTAGTTTTGTCCTCTTAGCCACTAGCTTATCTTCTGCAGCAGTTTGTCTTCTTTCAAGTTAAATGGTACACTCACAGACATTTCTGCTATAAACCTTTCGCAGGCCGTCTTGGTCACCTGCTTGCAGAAGCGGAGGTCGATCTGACAGATGCTTCCACAGCGCTTGAAATAGTTCAGCGAATGATCTGTGACTCTGTTGCAAACTAAAAGCAGAAAAATAATCAGACATGCATATAAAACAATAGTTTTTTTTACAATGAAAATTAACAATACTAGATGTTTTATGCACAGCAAAACTCTACAAACTGAAAGCCACATATTACTTTTATTATTTTAAAATTATTATAGATGTAAAATTATATGCAAAATATTTTTCTTTCCAGCACATCTTTAAAGTGCCCTTAAACCTAAACCAAACTGTTGCCTAAATAAGATAGACAGCAAAAGCTACTCCTTCCCAAGTCACCTTAAAGGCAACCTCCCCTTTATGACACCTGTAAGTCAGACCTCAGCTCTCACCTGATAGGTTGATTTCTGTGAGCGAGTCTCTGGTCGTAGTCCCTTTTGCTGTCAGCAGGTTGACAGACTGGTCATTGATGTGGTTGCAGTAGCTCAGGTCCAGCCTGGAGAGCAAAGGCATCTGTCGACTGATTAGACGTAGGGATGCATCAGTGATGTCCAGCCCCGCCAGCCGAAGGTCCTCCACGTTCCGCAGCTTGCAGCGGTTATCAAGTTGACCTGTTATTTGATTACATAATGTACAACTCTGATTTGTGTCAACATAAGAGTAATAGTTACCCATATAATTAAGATACATTTAATCCATTTATTCAAAGTTTAAAGTAACTACATTTTTATTCTGCTGAATTAATAACTGTCAAAATTACTTGGCTATTTGAAAATTGATTAAGCAAAATATTTAAAGAAAGTTGAGCTGCATACTCCAGGTAGCAGAGTTTTGAAATATTGATTTTTTTTCATACTGACTGACTGAATAAAGAAAACTTTATGGAACTGTTAAAAAATAATAGACATACGTGGCAATGAAAGCATCGTTTAAACTCCATGCTGTCCAGAGGTTTCGTACAACCAGCTGTTTCCAGAGCACAGATCAAAACCCATTTATAGTTTACCAAACTTAACTGCCTCAAACCATTAGAACTAAAGAAGGGCCAAATTTAATCCTTTTCTGTGGTGTGACTGGAAGCTGAATCTGGCAGGTAAAAATTATTTCCAGAACCAACTGTTGTGTCTCACTGGAGAGAAACAACACCCATCAGTGCTCATGATGTCACTTTGAAAAACAGAGCGAGGAGAGGGAAACTCCAATTAGGATTAAACAAAGAAAGTCTTAAAATAGTACTTTAAATACAACAGAACCTTTCCTCAAATGTTACAGAAACCCCATTGTGTACATCACTATAGAAGATGTTTAAGAGACTTTCAAAAGAGGTTAGGGTTAGAGATCTTTATTTTTTCTGTGGAATAAAAATCTATTTTTTCCTCCTGCTGCTCATTCGGCATTGAGAAAAAAGTTGGTCAATGACATCATTAAAAACATGATTAAAGAAAAAAAATTGCAGCGTATTCCTCCTGTCCTCCATTTGTCTCAGTTATATTTCTTACGTTTTACAGTATGCATATTTACTTTGCATGGTTTGCATCATGTATACTAATTAAAGCCATTTATGGATAAATGTTTATAGAAGTAATCCTAAATTGTATTTAACCATTGCTGGTGCTAACTATTCTAAACAATTAAGAGGTTTGTGTCAAACATGAGCCACTGACTGCACTTGCATAATCCAGCATGGTGGTCAGAAATAAACCACCAACTTAAGCCTTGTCTTGTGTTACCTGGTCTGTTGTCTGTGGGTGGTGATAGGAGATCCCTCATCTGAGCGTCTTTGAGTCCTTCCACCCATTGGACATCCAGGGTGCGCAGTAGAGGGCAGTTGGAGGTGCAGAGAGCAGATACAGCTGCCCAAGAACAGCCTGACAACTTTAACACTCGCAGACCTGAAAGTTGCAAAAGCATCATGAAAAACTGGTCCAGCACAAGTCAAACCACTTTATTTGTTTAGAATTCAACATCAGCTCATGTTTAAATACCTGGCAATCTATTAATAAGCCAGCTTAGCTGTTTTTTGGAAATGTTAGTCCAACTGAGGTCCAAGAAAACAGGCTGTCTGCGGATAATCCCACTTAGCATAAGTGGTGTGATGGAGGTGCAGCGATTCAGATCGATCTTTGTCCAAAGTCTCTTATCACAACACCTAGTTGGAGGAAAACATTTGAATGATGCACCATGTCAAAGCAGAGCACTTAAGAACAAGCACAAAATCCTCATTAACAATTCAAAATCTGTTACTTTGCAATGACTGTTGAACATAAATACGTAAACATGCTTGTTTTTGGTGCATGCTGTGCATTTACCATCTGTTCCATGTTTTGCAAACTCTCATGCAGACACACAGCTCCTGATGTGAAAGATAGCCAAATATCTTCATCCAGACCTCACGCTGTAGAATGTGTGCTTTACCATCTTTAAGGGGTAATCTATCTGGAGGAGGACTTATTGGAGGGGGGCGAATGACGTGCCGTTCCATTTGGACACACTTGGGTGGGGAGCGTGGGGGTACTGGTCGGGTAGTCGGGGTGCTCCGGTTGAAGCCTAGCGGTGTGATCTGACTTGGGTAGAAGTGGCGCAGTTCCCAGGCGGTCACGTTCATCTCTTTGGCCTTCAGGTGAGACCTTTGATCTCCAAGTTCATTACCATTTCGGAACAGTCTCTTTGGTTCCTCGTTTTCTGTCTCTGGTTCCACCTTGAGTGGCTGTCGGTTCTCGTTGGCCAGACGGTCCTCAGTCTTCTGGATTTCCTGGTTCAGTGCTTTGCTCAATTCTCGACTCAGCTCCCTGTTGGGCAAGCGCCGCTTACGTCGAGCTTTTGATCGGGGCCCTTTTTCTTGTGTTTCACTTCCGCCTTCACTACTAGGACCAGCCTGTGGGGAGCTGCAGTGAGACTGGTCACTGTCCCCTACTGGTGTTTTAATGGAAGAATTCAAAGGGTCATTTCTGAAGTCCTTGTAATCTCCATCTTCAATCTGTCTGTCTACACCACTACAAAACAGAAACTCCCTTCCTTCTTCATCATCTTCTCCATATGCATCCTCATCATCCTTTTCAGTTTTGATTTGAGGCAGAAGTTTGGGAAAGTAAGGGTCATCTGTCTTTTCCTGTAGAACAAAAGTAAGTAATTTAACTCTGTTCAAGTGCAATTACCTCCAATCCCTTTAATCCATGATTTTTTAAAAGTCACTGTCATTTATACAAACCTTTTTCCTCAGAGAAAGATCATCTTCATCCTCATCATCAAACAGCTTTCTCTTTTTCCTCAGTTTGTCTTCAGGCCTGTGCCGTACCTGGCTGCTGGGAGAAAGCAATGGTGGCAGTCGGTGAAGCACCTCCTCAGTTCTGTACCTCGGTGTCTCCTCTCTGTCCGGTCTCCTCTTTGCCACTAAGGAAATATCCCCCTCCTCCTTCACGGGCTTCTGTTCCCTCAGCAAAGAGCCGGGGAGGTTGGAGGCGTATTTGAACCCGGGACCCCTTTTTTGCTTCAATACCAAGGGGGACAATAAGTGCAAAACAACTTTATACCTTTAGCCAAAAGTGACAAGAAAAAATAAACTATTCAAGTTTTGATTAATTCATCTCTGCAAGCAAAACATTACACTGTCACAAGTTTCCTGCTTCTGAGACTGACATAGTCATATGTGAAAGACTTTTACAAACAACAAGAACAAACAGGAAGTGGTAAGCTGATTGCAACAAATAATGAAATACCAAAAACAAGAGCGAAACAAGAAAGTAACTAATACCAAAACTATACATATTTGTTATGATCTGTCAGAATGCTTCCAACACAAATTTACCAATCTTCAATGAAAACATATTTGTACTCACTTTCCCACTTTTCCCAGCATGATTACATTTGGGACACTCCCAGCAGTTGGGGAGTTCATCATTCACCACTCCTGAGGCATCGCTGACCTGATGGAATGAGAGAGAGAGAGAAAAAAGGAGTGAGTTTACAACCACAACACCAAGTTTTAACAAAGTCACTCAGTGTTTTTAACTAAATGAGGGAAGTGAAAGCAACTGCTGCGACGTGTGCCTGTCAGGCCGGTTAGCTCAGTTCAGCTAGAGCCAGAGTTAACCCTTCATTTGTAAAGTGTGCTCAGCTTTAAAATGCTCATTTGAATAAATTTAAAACACAAGTAGCTGTCTGCATTATTACAGCAAACGACAAATCAAAGTTATAAAAATAATCAAAATAAGAAAAAATGATATACACATCTTCAGAAACAAGGTCTCATATGTTGGTGTATCCATGTCTTTTTGTCCAGCTTTTATTGTCAGTTGTAGTTTGTGTGATGTTGACTAATAAACAAAAGCACTGACGGCATTACAATCCCTTTCCTGCTACGCAATTATTGCAAGTTTCAGAAACTGGTTTTACCATGCGAGCAACAACATGTTTTAGTCACAGCAGTCACAATCCAAGTTGCTCTACACTTTTACGCTTCCCATTAAGAACTTTTCTTGACTCATAAGGCATTAACTTTGAGTCTTTTTATTACATGTTTTAGATGCTGAGTCATATGCTAAAATGTGTCAGACACCAAAAGAATGATTATCGTGTTTTCTAAACAATGCAATTCCCACATCAAATTAACTTCACAGATTGCAGTTCAATGGCCTGAGTCACTCCTTAAATGTTGCAAAGACCTGAGATACCTAAAAGACTACTCATCACAGTGAGTCATCATGAGAATGGTCTGAATGAGGTGGAGTCTGACTCCCTACCTTGAGGCAGTTTGGGTGGACAATCTCATTGCAGATGGAGCACTCCATGAGCATAAAGTTGAACTTATCTTCTTCATCCTCCAGTGTGTCCTCCTTCCCTGCCTCTTTACACACCACACACACTGCTGTGTGTGGCAAAACAGGCTGCGTGGATCAAGACAGACAAGTGAAATTTAATGTTGCTGCTTTACAGAGTTGTGCTTACTCTAAAAAAACATAGACGCCAGGTTTCCAACAACAGAATAATGTGTTTTTTTTAAACCTTCCTAAATATAAAACTTCCATCTTATTCTAACTAGTAAATATTGATACTTTCTACAAGCCTCTCATTTCTAACTCACCGCGATACATTGTCTCATAATGCAGGACTGTTTCATGCGGCCTGGTCCTCCAAACTTCTTCATGTCTTTACAAAAATGACACTCTCCACATTCAGTCCGGAGACATGCTTCACACTTTCGGCAGCGCGTTCTCCTGCGTCTGGCTCCAGATGAACTACGGTTGGACGGCAGCTTGACAGTTGAGGACGTCCCCATCTTGGGTTTTGGACGGTTGGCTGCCCGCTGCTGAAAGACAAACAAATGCAGAGGTTAAATTTTTTTTAAAAGTCAGAGAATGTTGACAAATTTGTATTTGGAAACAACAAATTTGTAATTGTAAGCACACAATTTTCATGGAACATATTCTCTGCAAGGACTGGCGACCCGTCCAGGGTGTCCCCCGCCTCTCGCCCCTTGACCGCTGGAGATAGGCACCAGCTCCCCCCGCGACCCTCTGTGGAGGACTAAGCGGCTACAGAAAATGGATGGATGGATATTCTCTGCAACTATTAATACTTACAATAGCTGATTTTCAACAAGCATGTATTCTACTAATTATTCTATGGTTTAATTAGGCTTTAAAAAACTGATTCTGCTCCTTCTTGTCAAATATAGGCCAAATATCCATATTTTTGAAATACTGGTGATATTTAATCTATCAAAAATGTATTTAATTAACTAGCCAATAGCAACTGTTAGTCAGGTAACATTCTGCAACTCTTAAATGGGGCAATCTATAGTTAAAATGATTGGTGTAAGGTGATGGATCATTTTTAATACACATTTTTGCTTATAAAATCTGGCAAATTGTAAAAGAAAAAAAAAGATTTTAACACCTATATAACATGTCTTGTGTCCCTTTTTATTAGCAGACAGTGAAACTGGACATGTGAATTGTTGAAATGGTAAGACTTTTACTAAATGTTCACAAAAATTATTTTAAAAGGACATGTTCATGTAGAACAGTAGATAAAATGCTATAAATGCTGTAGTGATGATTATCGGTAATGTGATGATGCAATTCGCAAATCATGAGTAAAATATTCAGTTTGTTTGATTTTTCATGCTCTTATCTTTAACGTCTTCCCTGTTGCCATGGCATTACTATAAAATGCAACAAAAATAAGACAAATCATACACCATTGCAGTCGTTCTCATCTTAGCAGGAGAGGTTACCTTGGCAACACTTTGCCTTGCTGGTGGCAAACGTTTGGGGAAAAAAAGGTCTGCCAAGAGATGGATAAAAATAACCTCGCAGGAGGTGGGAATTATTTTCTTTGAGATTTTGAACAATTTTCTAGAGGTATTTATTCTTATTGTAAAACCATTAAAAAATACACACACAATACAGAAAAAAGTAGCTCTTTGAACTCTTCTCGCCAGCTTCACTTTCATAAAATGATTATGAAATGACAAACAAGCTGGAGTTGATTTCCAGATAAAAGATGCACACTGTAGCAGGAGTAACAGCTAAAACACAACAGAACAGGACATTCCAGATCGACTACAATCAGGACTAGAGCTCTTCCTAGAAAAAGAGGAGAAACCTGCCCTGAATGTGATGACAGCAACCAAAACCATCCAAGGTAAATTATTAACAGCAAACTGACACATTTCTTAAACATTTAGCTCCTTGTTTGTTTTGTTTTTATCTTTTTTTTCCCTCCTGGTATACTTTTTAAATCCTTTGAAATTTTTATTTTAAAGTATGTTTTTATTCCTAACAGCTTCAAACAAATAAATTATGCTAACACTTTTGAGTTTATAAATTCCATCTACTTTTAAAATGTGGCTGTGATTCAAAAATTTTAAAACTGTTGTAGCTGAACTATAACCCCCCCCCCCCAACATGTAAACAAATGTCTGTCACACAAAGTTAAATTTGAGTAGAAAGTAATTTGTTCAATTCAAGCAAAAGAAACGCAGTACAGCCAACACAACGAGTTGAATGTTTCTTCCTCTTTAGTCATGTGATGGACTGGCAACGTGTCCAATATGTGCATTTCATCAAAAAAATTTGCTGGGAAAAGCTAAAGCAGCCAGTATAACGCAGCAACAAAAGAGGACGAATAGATTCAACTGTCATTTTCTGTTTATTTTATAAATGAGTATTAGTAAAATCTTAAAGCGTTTTTCACTGAATGAATTGCTACCTCTTAAGTCATCTGGCTGTTCTTTTAAACTTGGCTCCAAGCCTGAATGTACCCCAATAAAGCTGTGGTGTTTGGTAGTAAAATGACATAAAGCAGAGTTAATAAAAACAAAACACGAGAATACAAGTGTACCGAGATCAACAATAGCAGAGAATAGATGAATGAATAGAAAACAAAAAGGTGACAAATTTGTGGCATTTCTTTGTTTGATGTAGCTATCTTTAAAACATTTTAATAAATACAAAAAAGTGTGATCCACCCAAAATATTTCCCACCAGGTGGCTATTTATTGGTAAAATACCTTATTTTTACAACCAACATTTAAAATTCTAAAAAGTGTCAGAGCAAGATCATTTTGGCCACAAACAAGTTAAAGCAGCTTTCTAAGCATCTAATTGATCAGGTGACTTGTCTTTATTGAAACAGTGTTGTAAAATGACAGGAACCTGAGATTGGTAAAAAGAACAACACAGATTACTGCCAGCGCTGTATTCTGATTCAGCTTTGGTGTTTGAGAAAGTCACAAGGCTGGTCATCTGTTGCTCATATACAGTAGTCCTCATAACTGTTGTCTCAACCATGTGTCTAAATGGAAGATAGTAAAATATCATTTTTGATTTTGTACTGAGTTTACTGTGTTGTGGGTATAAACACTGTGCAAGATCTGATTCATATATCAGCACTTCTAATTCCTATGGCTTTCACAAGCAGAGTTTTAGCATATTAGTGCAATGCATCCCAAAGGGCACCAGGCAGCATTAATTCTGC
The DNA here is from genome assembly GCA_006937965.1 of Callopanchax toddi. NCBI lineage: Eukaryota > Metazoa > Chordata > Actinopteri > Cyprinodontiformes > Nothobranchiidae > Callopanchax > Callopanchax toddi. The sequence goes on along the minus strand of SSNR01000009.1, from coordinate 1,440,579 downwards.
TGACTTTACTGAACACATGCTTCAATCTACAGATAAAAACTTTGCCAATGGGAACCACAACGATCCGAATTTACAATCTTAATAGATAAGTATTTTCAGCTTAGTATTTAACAATTTGTTCAAAGCAGGAAGAGAAAGTTCTCTAGTAATATCAACACCACAGACTGTTTTGAAAAAATCCCAGGACCCAGTTTGGGAACCACTGGTCATCCAAGCACCAGCAGTAGAGCCAGTTCATTGTTCCCTCTCCCCATCCCCCTCCACGGTCCCTGCCTCAACAACATTTGCCGAAAGCCTTCTTAAAGGCGCAGAGTGGTGGGACAAGTTTGGGAAGTGAGGCAGTATTTCTAGAGAACAGCCTTTTCAACATGGCAGGTATGAGGAAATTAGAGTCCAGGTCAGTACAATGCCTTACAGTCTTAAAGATTAATGTTTGACAGAAGTTTCAGTTCTCAGCAAACGATCTGAATCATGACTCAATGAGTGTATTAAAGGTGGGCAGTACAAAGTGGGTCAGTTGAGGCTAACATCATAAAGGAGAGTACGCGGTTAGGACAGTCAGAAAATTAACCCAAATAAACACCTTTATATGTGTACAGAACATTTTAGTAGATGCTCATTATCACCTATGAAGGTTCATAAGTGACCTTTATCTCCTGAACCTGACTCGCTCAAACAGCGAAGAGCGGGTTTTTAACATTACCTCGCAGAGAAAAACGTGACGTCCATAAACTGATTTTTGTCTAAAAAGCATTTTGACAAAAACCTCGCTTTAAAATGAGGGCAGTTTAATAATGTGTAAAGACGTGTACCTGCTCAGACTCTGATTCATATTCCTCATCGTCTCCACTCAGTGACAAGGCCATGACTCTCCTCTCTCATCGTTTGTGAACAGCAGAAGAAACTAACATGGCTGAACAAACCTCCAGCTCAGCTCATCGCCCCTCCTTCCATCACGGCCAGGCAGCTGCTGTTCACGGTGCTATGTTCAATAACCGTAGGAAGTAACAACTTCATCCATTCTGAATCAACATTACTCGAAGCCGCTCGACTAAAAAGTACAATATTCACCGTAGTAATTATAAATATATACATAATATCAAACTTATTTAAATTATTTGGTCTTCAATATTTAGTCACAAATCTTCTTGACGTGGTCGGTAAAAACTGAATGTATGTAACGTAAATGCAGCATTGATGTTGAAGGAAGTAAAGAATAATAAGCACAAGAACTTCCTGTTCGTTTGTTTGCATAATGTACTGATCAAATTTTGTGCAGTTTTATGTCATTTACATAACATTCAAATATTCACAGGTTTGCTAACTGTTCGTTTTTAACTATTTATCAACATTGCTCAACAGACATTGCGTGTTTTATTAATTAATGTATTATTTTTACAATTTATGACTGAACACAATTAAACGTTTTATTTTCAAACATTGAATATGATGACTTGGAATTTTTAGTAACATTTTGTATGCAAACTATTAACAGTATTAATTACAAGTGTGTAAGCACCCTAAGACTCATTCTTTAAATGAGCAGTAAATGCACACAAAAATACCATGCTTACTCAGAATGTAACTATTAAATAATTACGATGATGACGACACATAATTATGCAATTCAAGTGCACGAAGGGTTTGAGAATGATTTACTTTGGCACCATCCAGTGTTTCATCATGAAACACACATTAAATACCCTTTTTAGGGATTAAAAAAAATTCTTTCTTCAGTATTCCGAACCCCTTATATACTTTAGATCACTTAAGATGCTGCAGCAGGAGATGAATTGTGCATTCCAATGTAATCATTTGCTGGACCATTATAAACTGCCATGTAAAAGTCAAATTTACAAGCACAACACGAGTTCAATTCTAAAAATAAATGTGTTAAGCACACACGCGCGTGCGCACACACACATTTGCGCTTACAAAATATATTTGAAAATGCCCAATTTACTCTGTTTTTCACAGATACAACAATGACATCCTGTTTGACTTCCTCTTACACTAAAATATTGGCAGATTGTCTAACAGACTTGTCACAACATTGCAAATTAAACTGCTTTCTGTTTTGACATTATTTATCCAGACCAAAATAAACACTGAAAGATGGTGTGTCAGAGAAATGTTACACAACAAACTACACAATTTGAGCAAATGTTAAAAGTTTAAAGATTTGCTGAGTAAAACAGTGTAAAGTTATTAACAGACTGATAGTGGCGCAAATGAGGCGGGCGGGGTGACAGTTGTGGCTGTGAAGAGCGTTGGATTGTGGGTATCTTGAGTTTCCTCATAGATTTTGACAGTCAGCTGTTGCGGGAAAGTGTTTAGCCGAATCTCATAAGAGGTTTTCCTACTTTTATCCATCTGGAACCAAACTTCCCGCGTCAGCGTTTAACCCGTGTGCGAGCACCGCCCTTGTTGGACTTTCCTGAGGTTACTTTTGAAACTCTTATTGGAACTTTCGGAATGAGTTTAAACGAGCACTCCATGCAAGCGCTGTCGTGGAGAAAGTTGTACTTGAGTCGAGCTAAACTCAAAGCTACCAGCCGAACTTCGGCTCTTTTGTCGGGTTTCGCAATGGTAAGTTCGTTTGACTTTGCACTGACTCGTAGGACGTAGCTGAACGTGGACACGAACCCTCCATATGTGACGCAGATTATTTTTTTCATCTGTGGTTGTGTCTATAGCTCGCCTTTTCACAGGCCTAAAACGACCACTGTGCGCAAATATTTGCTTCCTGTGTCTCCAGTAAACCGATTAAAGCCATAAAAATACACGCACACCGCCACAACAAAAGCCTACGTGGAATGTAACATTTCTATTGAAACTTGACACATCTCTGCTCAAGTACAAGCTGCTTTAACCCTTTGCATAATAACAGTATAACAACACGATTATAACGGGAGAATGCGAGTTATTTAGTTTTCTTTAAAATATGCCTGCAAATTAAAGTGTCTTGTTTAGCACGTTTGATACCTTACAACTATCCCTCTTACACAACTTTTAATAGCTCATAATTACTTCAGCTGCAGCATTGTTGTTGATTAACTCATTACCTTGTCCTGCATCATCAAGCGTTTTTCATTTATCAGTTTGTTGCAAACTCTGAAGTATTTGTCTCATCTGCCCACAGTTTTATTTTGTGGCAATTTTTAGAAATGCATAATTTAAAAATAATACAGTATTTTTGCACAACTATAATATTGAAGCAATGACTGTCATTGTTTGAAGTTTTAAAACAATATTACCTTAAGACAACATGCTCATTAGATAAGACAGCCCTTTTTCTTTTATCAATGGGATAGCAATATTGAAATTGAGGAGAAAAAAGGTCTTCTTTTATGGCTTTAAAACAAAACAGCAGGTTAAAATGTCAGGTAATGAATATACATTGTTTTTAACTGTTAAATGTACCTTTAAAGAGGAAGTCTTTGCTTCATAGGAAGGTATTGTATTCATTATTAGGTGAACCGCAAAAAGGAGAACTGATTATTTATCTTTTTTTCTTACAGGTTGCTATGGTGGAGGTCCAGCTGGAGCGGGATCATAAGTATCCTCCTGGACTGCTGATAGCCTTCAGTGCCTGTACCACAATTCTAGTTGCAGTGCATCTCTTTGCCCTCATGATCAGCACCTGTATTCTCCCTAATCTGGAGGCTGTCAGCAATGTTCACAACCTCAACTCAGTGAATGAGTCTCCCCATGAGCGCATGCACCGCTACATAGAACTGGCCTGGGCTTTCTCTACGGTTATTGGCACCCTTCTCTTCCTGACTGAGGTTGTGCTCTTATGCTGGGTGAAGTTCTTACCACTTAAAAGCAACACTGAGGAAAACAATGGCACCATAAGCCCTGGTGTGGCGGCAGCCATCGCATCAACCTGCATCATGGTGCCATTTGCACTAGTTTTTATAGTCTTTGCTGTTCACTTTTATCGCACACTCGTCAGCCATAAAACGGACCGGCAGATCCGAGAGCTGGACCAGGTCATCCGGCTCCAGGAACAGCTGGATAACAGGTCTGAGAATGATGGCCTGAAGGCAGCTGTCCATTTCCCATTAATGCAACAGCAGGAACATTCATCAGCAATTTAATTTGGAATTCACTTTTGAAAATGCTTTTTTTGTTTGTTTATTGATTGTTTCACCTGCTGGGCATTGCATGTGTTGGCTCAGTTCTCAGTAGATTTTTGCATGTTTACAGAACTTATTTTGCTTTAGGTTTTTTTGTAAATGATTTGCTCTTGACTGTTACCATTTTACCAAATTACATAATTTGGGATACAATTTTAAAGATTTGGATAGTTGGGAAGATTATCTATTTGCTTTAACATGAGGGTACATGTTCTACCAAAGGTACTAAATATATCTTGTTGTATAGTTGACTAAGGAATAGGTTTATCACATTTGTAAATGACAGAAACTATGACTTTTACTGCCAAGTTAAAGTGAAAAATCCACATCAAGTCAAAGGTGTGAACAAGTCATTTCAAGTTGCATGTTCTTGTTTTAATTTATCAAGCAGCAGTGCCAGAACTTTGAAAAGAGACGGTGGTAAGATTTGTCTTTATTTCACAAAGACAAATGAATTTAGTCATGACTTTTTGCAGTTCTTGATACATAAAAACAGCTTTATTGAAAAACAGAGTTTTCTCTGTTCTGCAAAAAGTATATATGTACCATGTGTATGCAGATATTGTTTACTTGTGTTTTTATTTTTTTATATATTTCATATGTTTGTTGACTGATTAAGATTTTTTGTGAGTATTAAGACTTTATTTTAACACAAAAACAGCTTTATGGAGAAAAAATGGCATCCTGTTTGCTGATTTCCTTGGAGTTAATTTGTAACAAATAAGACATTTTTGGGGTCAAAAATATACATTTAGCTTTTTCATGATTGAATTTCTTAAACCAAAGAACTGTATGCTGAAGCAATGCTAGTGTTTGAGCAAAAACATTGAAAGTCTGACAAAAACAGACAAATAAGGTTCAACATGGTTTATGTGCATTCTGCAAAAGAACATCTGTAAATTAAATGTTAGTCAGTATGCCTTCCACTAAAGAACATTTTTATAGAAAGGTCTTTCTGGAAATCTGAATGCGTAATTCAAAACCTCATAAATCTGTGTTGGTGCTTGTTTGTTTTCCTTTTGAATGAGTCATTCGTTTTCATAGTTTCACACTGTTTTTAAAATTAAAATACACTGTAAACCCATACAAGGTTACTAGCTATTAAACTGTGTTAGTAAATAACTATCACAAAGCATAAAAGTATTGCATGGGAGTTTTTATGTTTTACAAGTATGAGCATGGCCACACATCAGTTTTAGATTTGTGTGTGTAATGCTCTTAAATGTCCTGTGTGTAATGCTCTTAAATGTCCTGTGGCACATTGCTGAGTGGTTTTGATCGTTTTTCTCGAACTATGTAATATCAGCAAATGTGATTGTGTCACAAAACAGTATTTTTGCGTCTCTAAGCATTTTGGTTTCACAACAGAAAGAATTATTTGGGAAAATACATGCAAAAATATGTTGGAGCTTTAAATCTGAAATGTCACAATTTATATAAATGTTGTTGCACTTTGTATATCCAAAACATTTTGCAAATCAGTTATTGCAGTATCAGTTCAGTGCATATTATTCACTCTCTGCACATTGTTTATACTGCCATGGTAAAGAAACTACACTGCTGACCAATTTTTATTTCAGATTGTCCCAAACAAATTATTATTTTTTAGTGACTTCGTTTTTCTCAAAGCCAAAATGGGGTTGTGGGTTACAGGCTTTAGTCTAGTGTTTAAATCAGAAAGATATTTCAGAGATATTTTGTACCAAAATATCAACAGTGCAATTGAAGATATGTTACTTTGCTTTATTTTTGTTGTTTTTGTATTTAGTCAATCAAAAGGTTGTTACTGTACGAGTCAAAGCGTGATGTGTTGGGACTTTACATTAAATTTTGTTCAATGTAAGTTTTGTTTTTGTGTGGTTCTAGCAACTCATCGTTGGTAAAAATCTTTAATCCTCCATTATATATACACTACTCACATTAAAATTTCAGGGTGAATCTGAAATGTACTCTAAACCTTTACAGGTGAACTTAATGTGTGACCTCTAAACTCTTGAATGCACATGACCAACTGTTCAATGTTTCAGTACTTTTTGCATAACTTGCTGTTCTCTAACAAGGAGCCTAACAGCAAAATTCACACGTGTTTGAGCCACAAATCAATCAATAAACATACTGGTTTAATGATAATTTGTATTTAATTTGTTTAAATTTGTATTTAAACAGTCCTCCTCATCATTCTGTTCACATTTTGACATCATGAGACCAAGACAACAGCTAACAACTGATCAACAGTCCCTCACCATTGCGAGGCTTCAAACAGGATTTTGTCAGGTGGAAGTGTCCACTGAGTTAAGAGTCACAGAGTGCCATCAGCAGGTTGCAACAGACTGAAAGAGTCACAGAAAGGCATACATGGACATCCTATGGCCACACCCCACACTGATGATTGCTTCATTGCAAACCGTGCCTTGCGGAACCAGATCATGAATGCCACACACTTCCAGGCACATGTGGCTGTGAGAGGCACCCAAAAACCACGTCAGACCTTTTGAAACCATTTCCATCAGCGTTGTCTGCATGCTAGATATCCTGCAAGGGTGGCTTACCACACCACAGGCTACCTAAATGCCCTACTTTCATGATATAATATCACTGTAATGTGAACGTTTTAAATATTCCTTAAAATTCACCAGTAAGACAAATATCCATTTTTTTTGTGAGTGTTGTGTTTACTCAGTGCCTATAAGTGGTGCTCACCCCTTGGACTTTTTACCCATTAATTGCTTTTATACATCAATCTAAGCAACATATTTTGGCTTCTTTGACCAAGATGTTTACAAAAAAAACTTTAATGTAATGTCAATGTGAAAACTTATTTCTTCAAAATAATATTTAAATTAAAAAATGTAGCATAAAAAAGGATTGCATAAATATTTACCCCATTTTAAATGCCTGTGTCTGGAAGGTCCCTTCACTTAATCAGTATTGCTGGCTACCATTACAGCATGAAGACAAAACAACACTCAATGTAAATCAGAGAAAAGTTTATTGAAAGGTATCAGTCAGGAGATGGATACAGAAAACATTCTAAGGCACTGAGCATCCTCTGGAGTTCAGTTCAATCCAGCATCATGAAATGGAAGGAATGTGGATCAATGTGTAAATCTGCCTAGATCAGCCTGTTCTCACAAACTGAGTGAGTAAGAAGACTAGTGAGAGAGTTCACCATGATGCTGAAGGAGTTACAAGCTTCAACAGGGAAAGACTCTGCATAACTGTTACCCAGGTTCTGCAGTCAAAGCTTTATGGGAGAGTGGCAAAAAGAAAGACAATGCTGAAGAAAACTCATATTAAGTTTGGACTACAGTTTGCCAAAAGGGAAGCTGGAGACTTCATAGTTAAGTGGAAGAAAGTTTTTAAGTCTGATGAGACCAAATTGAGTTTTTCAGCCATCAGACAAGACAATGTTTGGTGAACATCAAACACAGCACATCACCACAAACACATCATCCTTGGCAGTGGCAGCATCATGCTGTGAGGATGCTTCTCTGGAAGGATTCTAAAAGTAGAAGGTTAAATGAAAATATAATTATGTTATAAAACATTAATGTGACTGAATGTTTCTGGGTCACTTTACCTGCATTAAGTGTTTATTAATTCTGAAACTAACCTGAACATGTGTTTTTCCTTTTACATTAATAACATCAGTTAAAAATAATTTGCTGACGTTTTAACATTCAAAATGTTTGTTCTCTTAATGACAGCAGACTCATTTAAGATAACACATTTCAGAAATAAAATATTAACATTAACACAAAACACAGATATAATATTTACCTTGAGGCTATTATTTGTGGTAATATCAAATAAATTAACAATACACTCTTCCTCTTTTTCATCAGTCTATAAAAAACATAATATCCTGGTTCACACTCTATCAAACATATCTATTTAGGCCTTCTATTTCTAAATAAAATTTTAATGCTAAATGATGATGATGATGATAATAAAGCTGAAAATAAATTATATAAATTGAATTATTATCATTAATATTTATTATTATTAATATTTTTAGCAAAATATATTTTTATTTGTTGTATGCAAAGTGCAAAAAACAAAAACAAGTTAAATGTTGATTTTCAGTGATATCTAATCACTGCAGAGCCATGAGTACATACAGTTATTATCATAAAGGCAATCTGAGCTTTTTATTTAGTCACCAAGTTACCAAGAAGACAATAAAAATTAGTTTTTTTTTAAATATTTAATTAAATATTTCTTATCTTTTCACCAAGACTTTCTTTATATTCTTGCAGAACGTCGGTTCCAATCAGCACAGAGGAAAGGGTCTATTTTTCGTCTCAGCCTCCTGGCGGAGGGATCCATTATCCGACTTGTTCGACGAAGTGTAACAACATCAAAAATCTCAACAGCTTTGCAGCAATGTTGGTCATTCAAAGAACAAAACGTCGGTACCGGTAAGCGATATTAGAAATGTTTCGTTAGATATAACTTTGAGTGTTTGTTTTCGCTTTAATTTTACAGCCTGTTGTCGTTCAGATAAAGATACAGGTGATGCTCCATCACCTGTTGGGGTGTGTTAACCTTGTTGGACTTATTTATGCTAGCTGCATTCAGCGTGATACAAAATGACGCCATATGGCTTTTATTTGGACGATTCTTCCAGGTTTTGACGAATGTAATGGAAAGCGAAAGGCCAGATACAGAGAAAGAAACACCGCCTCAACAATGGAAAAGTTGCAAGTTGATTATTGATCCTGCATTGACAAAAGGACTTTACAAAGTGTGTCGCTTTGATGGACATTTTTTTAACATTCCCGTGAGTAATTCTTTATATCATTGTTCTCCATTAGTAGATGTTATAGTTCCTAATAACACGTACAAATTATATTTCTCACAATAATAATAATGATGATAATAATAATTATTATTTTTAGGTCGAAGACTTAGGTCTGTTTCCTGTAGACTCAGTCAGAGATCCTCGTGTCTGCCGCCTGTGGAGCAAATACAACAAGACAGAATTTTTTCTTCCTAAATTTAAGGTGGTTAAGTTATAACAAAATAATATCAGTCATGATGATAAAAACATCAATAAAAGTTGTTTATTCTTGTCGTTTTTAGGTAGATGAGTGGTACGTTGGCCCTGTTCCTCCCAAAGAAGTGACATTTTGTAGGTTAAATGACAATGTGAGAGAGACGTTTCTCACCAATATGTGTAATAAATACGGGAACATTGAAGAAGTGGAAATATTTCACAATCCTAAGAACAAAAAACACCTGGGAATTGCAAAGGTGGTTTTTGACACGGTGAGGGCTGCAAAAGAGGCTGTGCAGCATTTACACCGGACATCTGTGATGGGAAATATCATTCATGTGGAAATTGATCCCAAAGGTAGAAACTGATTTTGTATCTACTCCAATATAAATGTTGATGTTGTTGAATTAGCTGACTAATAGTAACATAAACTCTTCAGGTGAAAACAGGGCTCGGTATCTCCAGCTCCTCTTCAGTGGACTGTATACTCCCTGGACATTACCGCTGGGAAGCAGTGAACGGGCTCTTCAAAGCTTAGTGGACAATCTGCTGGTATGCTGACGCTGTATATGAAGCTTTAGATAAGTTCTTTACCCAACATTCATAATAAACCATGTTATATTAATATCATCTTCATCTCTTACAGGGCAGCACAGCTACACAGCAGCTGTTGAGTATCTCCAGCCCTGTCAGCATTGCCACACCCCTCTCTCTGGACACAGCATACTCCAGCATTTGGCAGGATACTCCTTGCAGCTTTAGCTTGACGCCACAATCTCAGGGAACCCCCCGCACTCCCTGCTTCTCTGCGACTCCACTCTCCCAGGACTCTTGTTACTCCAGTCTTCAGGCAACTCCTGTCCTCCAGGGGGAGCCCTCCACCTATAGTGTTCACAAACATTTAAGACAAGCGCTATGCCACTGGAAACCTTCAAGGCATCGCAGGGGATCTCACCAAGCTTCAAATATCAACTTTATTTTGAAGCCATGGGAGCCACACCTTCCAAACCCCCCCTTGACACAGAAACAAACCAGCAGCCAGCAGCTTTCACTGTGGAGTCACAATCCACAAACCTCTACTAATACTGAACCTTCCAACACTGATTCCCCCTTTCAGGAGTCTGGAGACACAAATAACTCAGCTTCTACAACTTTAACTCAGAGCTGCAACTCTGTCAGCATCCTGAGTGTTAACTTTATAGATGAAGAGCGCACAATAAGCTCTCCTCTTATTGATCAACAACCAGACATAGAGAGCTTGGATTCCCGCATTGAGAGTTTGCTGATGAGCCGTCAGATTACCGACTCCTCAAACTTTGAGGCTGGTCTGCACTCTAAAGACAGCCCATCTTCACCTTGCTCCTCTCCTAACGTTCCTTTATCAGATCACTCTCTTTTTTGCTCTTCGTCATCTTATGGATCCTTTGCAAACTCCAACCAGCGCTCCTGCAACAATGTGGTTGATGTTGGTTCATCATTGCTTGTTGAAAATGAAGAAGATGAAACTAATCAAGCTGTTTTGTTTCTTACAACAAGCTCACAGTCTCCCACTCCATCTGAGTCCACTCACTGTGAGAACAGGATCTTTGGAGACAATGATGTAGAAAGGTCTTTGTTATCATGCTCCCAGGTATATTATTTTTTCTTTATACTCAAATCTCCCATCATGATAACAAAAAAGTTAGCACCTTGTTTCTGTGTAAAATATAGTTACACATTGTTTTTTTGTCTGTTCTATTCAGGAGCTTCACCCAGCAAATGAGGATTTAGACGATTCAAAAATAAGACAGTCTGGAGTAAAAGATGCCTCCACACTTCCTCAAACTCCAACCACATCATCTTTTACTGGTCCCACCTTACACAATGATCCCAAAGCTCCTTCTTCAGTTACAGCTGGAAGCTCACATCCTCCTGTACCCTCGTTCCCCTTTCCACCTTTCCCTCCATCTCATCCTCTTGTCCCACTTCGCCTTCCAAATGGCACAATCCCCATTCCACCCCCAGGCTGGATACCACCGGTGGGCATACCTATCCCTCCTCCCCCTATTCCACCACCTCCTTCCATTCATCCCCCACCACCTTTTCTGGTACCCCCTCCACCTTTAACCATGCCACCCCCATTGCCCATGTATCCCCCCCCAGCCCCCTTAGATAAGGGAACTACTCCCAGACATTTTCCATTCTCTCAACCACCCTGGCAAGCTCCACGTTTTCCCATCTTTAACCCCTTTGTGCCACCACCAGACCACTGCCCTGCACCAGACCATAAGATCACAGTAGAAAAGGTTTTAGAAGTCCTCATGGATGAGTTGAAATCAGTCATAAAGAAGGACATCACAAGAAAAATAACTGAAGGGGTGGCTTTTAAGGCGTTTGAGGACTGGTGGGACAGCCAAGAGAATAAAACGAAAGTTAGTTTATCTAATGAAACTTGTTTTTAAATGTGTTTTGACAATACACATTTGCCAACATATGTTTCGATTTTCTTTTTCTTTCAAGATCCAAGTGTCTTCTTTGAAAAGTGGAGCACCAAGTGTGGAAAAGAGACCCAAACCCATGAATCCCCTCAGTCACATGAGTGGGCAAGGCAAAAGACCTCCACTGCCATCCTTCAAGGTAAAATATTCCACTGATGTAACTTATTAACTTAATGCAAAGTAAATGTACAAAATAAAAATATTTCTTGCTATGTAGGTAAAAAGGAAACGATCAGAAGAGACCGAAAATGAGAATGAAAGTTCCAGTAAGTACTTTTAACCCATTTTGGGTGTTTTTCTGCAATTCATTAATTAACTTTATCTCAGGCAGTGGTGTCACTTTTACCTCCTGTAGCTTTAAATGTGCACCTGGGAGATGATATAGTGACATCTGCATCAGAGAGAGCCAAACGCAGACATGCAAGACCTCTAGAGCTCGACAGTGAGGATGAAGGAAATGATGCACTTCAAGAACACAACATGATGTCAAACCAAGTAGAAGCTGCTGTGCCAGTTGGCCCTCAGATCACGGTAAAAGTTTAAAAAGTTGTAATAAATTACAAAAATAAGAAATTGCCAGAATGTCTGCGTGATGTCAAAATGTTTTAACTCCTAAAACAACAATGTTATTTATTTCTCCTCTATTCAGTTTGACAGAGAAGATCACAATGGTGGTGATTACGTTGATCAGGAAGATGAAGAAAATGCAACAGCACTAGAAAGGATGGAGGAAGAAAATGCTATCGTCTGTCCAGCTACTGATGGTGAACATATAGACTCTGGTAAGTTAAAGGGTCATTCAATTGGACTGCTGAACATATATTAGTAATCTCATACTTATGAATTAATTTTCCTTTTTAACTTACAGATAGTTTTTCAGAGAGCAGCACCTCAGAAGACAGTGAGTATTCATCTGACTCCTCCGATTCATTCTCCTCAGAGAGCTTGTCCTCTGACCTCAGTACAGGATATGAAGACATGGAGGAAGACAACGAGGAGTGCATTGTGATATCATCAGATGATGACTCAGTGGAACTTGTGCTACCACTAACTCCTGCAGCTCCTGTAACTCCTGGTGCTCAGCTGGATCAAGACTTAAACAACTGGTTAGATATGTGTGAGAGGGAGCAAAGAGAGAACAGACATCCATCCTGTCTGGAAGACACAAGTGACTTGGAGTCTGTGATAGAGGTCCAGCTCAGTAAAACTTGGGACCGACAGCCCTTTTCAGATATAGATCTTGCAGGTAATTGTTTTTGTGTTCTGAATCATTGGATACAAATAGATTTTATTTTGTCACCAGGACAAGCTAATGCTGTTTTTTTTATCATTCAAAAGTGCTTCAAGTGATTTTTGATAAATATTCTGCTCGATTTAATGCATGAAACAAATTTATTCTTTTACTTTTCCCAGAAATCTTAATGACTAAATAATTAAATATGTATGATATATATTTTTAACATTGTTATTTTGTGTGGCAGAGGAGCCAGGACTTGATGTGGAAATGGGAGAACCTGAATGCACAGCGACGTCTTTAGAGATTGTAGAAAACTTGAGGCCTGCCACTCCTAGTGGCTGCATGGAGGACAGTGATCCTGACATGTTGATAAAAAGTAAGCCAACATCTCCAGTTGTGGAGGAGGTGGAGCAACCACCAACACCAGGGAAGGGCATAGAGGCTGAACTGGCGCGTTCAGACTTGGATGAAGCCAGCGAAGGAAGCAGTGAGATTCTTCCAGCTTCCCCTGATTTCTTGCCTGCCTCGTACTCATTATATGAGGACAAGCCTAAAACTCCTGGGAGGGAGGAACTATGTGTTTGGACCCATAACAGCACTGGAAAGGCATCAACAACACTTTGCAGAGGGACAGTTTCAGATGGAAGCGTGGTGTGTTCACCTTTCAACAGCCCACCACACGTTCTGCCTCCATCAAGTAATCCATATATCACTCCTCCAAAGACTCCAGGAAGAGATATTTTCATGCCACGAAGGGACATAGTCCACAAGAGGATAACAAAAACAAAGAGCACATCAGAATCTCTGTCACGCAACAACTTTCTCAGAGTATCTCCCGTCACGGTATCCTCTCCATGCAGCCTCTCTGAGTCTATGTCAGACTCTGCTGATGGTAGTTGTGTGATCATGGGTTCAGGCGTGAGAACAAGGCCCTTACAGGGACTTGAGAACATGCCTGGACTTTTGGATGAGGAAAAATCCTTACTGAGAAAAAAACTGCGGAGGAGGCTGAAGCACAGAAATGGTGCCCGACACCGGCAGAGATCACTTAAAGGAATCGGCTGTTCTCTCTTCCCTAATCGTCATCCTCACAGGTGGCATTCACTCTTTGAGGAGAAGAAAATCCTTCACACTGTTTGGAAGGTGGGCCTGGATGAAGAAGATGCCAGGTTTCTGCAGTGTGCCTATGAAAAGCTGAAAGAGCAGGATTATGGTGTTGGATGGCTCGGCGACACTCTCTGGGTACCCCATTCTCATATCCTTTTTAGCAGAGTTTCATCGCTTTGTAAATGTGCTGTTGTTGTCTTGGCTTTTTCTTAAAAACTCCAATGGATTTTGTTAAATTTGATGTCGTTAATTCTTTTAAATGTTTACGGTTGAAACAATGATTTCTACATGTGAAGAAGTTCAGGTAATGTATCATAATCTGTGCGTCCCTTCTTTAACTGCTGCTCACTGACTAAGATCCCAACAGAGAAGGGTGAGGAACATACGTTTCGGCTGCCAGTCCACAGAACTGGGTCTGCTCGCAGTGAAGGCTTCTACAGAATCAGCAAAAAAGATAAAATGAAATATCTCAACAACACAAAGCTGACTTCTGATCTTCAATCTACAAGTGCTCAGGTACTAGAGCGAAGATGAAATTATCTCAATGTGAATTTCTTTTATTAAATCTCAACATATGTGTCACCAAGGGGTCCCTCTCCATGCAGCAGCCCACATCACTGAGAGCTGGATCCGACTTCAGGTCTGAACAGCGCCGCCTGCTGTCCTCCTTCAGCTGCGACAGTGACCTGGTCAAGTTCAACCAGCTTAAGGTAAGCATGGTCTTACTTTAACTTGGTCAAAGCAACTGCCCCATGCTCATCATGCAGGTCAGCTAAAGATACATTTGTTTGGAATAAAATTATGACACATTTGTCTGTCAGATTTTCAAAATACATTATATTTCCTGCCTTCAAGCTGAATTGTAAGAAGTCTAAGTTGTTCATTGTGAATTTGCTCCAAGGTTCAAGATTTTTTGGGGGTATTTTTCCCATCTAATTGCATGATCCTGCTTTATTTAAGCAGGCCTTTTTAAATATTACTTTTTTCTGCAGACAGTACTACACAGGTACTCTGTGTTTATCACAGCAAGATCACACAAAATACAACTCCATCTGTATGTTTTTTAGGCTACATCACACTGATTTATTATGTGATATGTTTTACATGAGATATCCTGAGTGCAGAACTGTAAGACAGCTTCATAGAACAATTGTGTGTCTGTGTGTGTTCTGCAAAGACGTATGGTTTACATTTTGAGGTGATGATCCTTTTGAACTAATCAGTGATCTACAGTGTTCAGCATCTGGTACCAGCTTGTGTAACTTGCAGCTTTAGCACAGGTATTACCTGAAAATCTTCAGTTAGTATCAGTTTATGAATTGAATTTGTTATTTTATTTGTAGATTTTTAAAAATTTAATGAAAAACACTAGTATTTGCCTCAAGTGTTAAATGCAGTCCAATGAAAACATTTGAAGTGGTTTGTGGACATTTGTATAACATCTCATGATGGCATCAATGTCTTTATATCTCCTGATGTTAGTTTCGAAAAAAGAGGATTCGTTTCAGCCGGAGTCTAATCCATGAGTGGGGCTTGTTTGCCATGGAGCCTATAGCGGCAGATGAGATGGTGATTGAGTATGTGGGCCAAATCATCCGGCAGGTAACTCTTAAAAAAATCTATAAAAAATAGTCAGAATAAATCCACCTCCTAGAAAAGATGTGTTTTTTTTACCCTGGATATTTGTCTGAGTAGTTCCTCTGGGGCTGTCTGGTAGTTCTTGGTAGTTTCCAGGTGTGAGTATAGAAGTGATAAACACCTCTCAATGTTTTCCTTTTCCTCAGGTTATTGCAGACATGAGGGAGCAGAGATATGAGGAGGAGGGCATTGGAAGCAGCTACTTATTTCGTGTCGATCAGGACACCATTATTGATGCCACTAAATATGGAAACTTAGCCAGGTTTATCAACCACAGCTGCAATGTGAGTACAAACTGGTAACGTTCGATAATCACCGATTTAGAATACTATCTATAAATGCTAATGGATTTTTTATTTTACAGCCTAACTGTTATGCAAAAATCATCACGGTGGAGTCTCAGAAGAAGATAGTGATATACTCCCGCCAGCCGATAAGTGTCAACGAAGAAATTACATATGACTACAAGTTTCCTATTGAGGAGACCAAGATTCCTTGTTGGTGTGGAGCAGATAGCTGCAGAGGGTCTCTGAACTAAAAAGGCAGTATGTTGAAAACCCAAAAGGGCTGAGATACTGTCCAGTTTAGACCCTTTAACTGAATTAAACTAGAGTTCATGAAAGCCATTCATGAGCAGAAATGTGGGTGCGGTTTTAAACTGACTTACATCATGCATTAAAC
The DNA here is from genome assembly GCA_006937965.1 of Callopanchax toddi. NCBI lineage: Eukaryota > Metazoa > Chordata > Actinopteri > Cyprinodontiformes > Nothobranchiidae > Callopanchax > Callopanchax toddi. The sequence continues at coordinate 1,424,298 of SSNR01000009.1, read as the reverse complement.
CTATTAACTTGTGATTTGTATTTGTCTGTAAAGGTTGGTTTCTTTAGTTTTATGATGTTAAAATTCATAAATCAAAACAGTACAGTTAATCACACATAACAGTTGAATAAATGACAAACACCTAGCACATCCAAAGTATTTATTTCAACTGAAGAGAAGAACTAGAGATCCTGACTTTGTGCTGAAAGTCTCATTTCATTTAAAGGTCTGTTGACCTCCATATTCAGATGATAGTTTCATGTTTTCATTTACGAGAGCTTCAACTGTGTTTTGCTTGAGTCAAGCTTGTAATGATGTTTTTCTTGTTAATATTTTATGCACATAATGACCTTTAACTTGTGAAGTTCTCTTGATAGATTTGTTTCCCAACAATTGTATCAAAAGAGATAATAAGGTTACACATAAATGAAATGATTAACTGCAACAAAAGAAGAAATAAAGAAAACAACACTGACTTGTGTATTTGTACATAACAGAGTACTAATGTAGAAAATCCTTTAGATAATCTGAGTAGTATCCATAGTGACATTGTTTAGAGATGTAATGTGATTATAGTGGGTTCACATGTTCTTCATATCTCCGTTTGGTGTGAGGATAGTCAGATTTCCTCTGGCATGCTGGTCTGCTTCAATAGCTTCAAAAAGAGATCTGAAGTTTCCTGCACCAAAGCCCTGTAAGAATATGAGAACAGTGATTTGGAATTACATATTTATTTGTACATACTAGTGTGTTTTCAATGATTGATTATCCAACGCTGCCCTCACCTGGTGATTGTGTCTCTGAATGACCTCCAAGAACACAGTGGGACGATCCTGGACCGGCTTGGTGAAGATCTGAAGTAAATAGCCCTTGTCATCGTAGTCCACCAAGATCTTCAGTTCCTGTAAATATGTAAGATCACAAGACACCTTTCTGTTTTTAGTTTTAGAGATGTGCACATGAATTATAGACTAAACATGTTACTAATGTGCTTTTATGTTTATTTGAAAAGTATTCACTATTCACAAACAAATGAGATCAATATTTTTTTGTAACTCATCAGAAGTCATTCAGATGTGGCTGTTTCTTACCTGCAGGACGTCCAGGTCCTCTGAAATTTTAATCTTTGCATGTTTGAGTTGCTCTCTCAGCTGGTCATAGTAAGTGTCTGGCACTGCCATAAACTCCATGCCACGCTCCTTTAGGTTACGAATCTGCAAATGAGATTCATCTAAACATTTTAGGAGGTTGTAAAAAAAGCTTAAATTAAAAAAAGACAAAATAATTTATACTCTTACTGCTGTGATGATATCTGATGTGTTCATGGCGATATGCTGCACTCCTGCTCCTCCGTAGTACTCCACATACTCCTGTAAATCAAAAGAATTATTTCCTGGTTTTATTCTGGTCAGACATTGAAACACATACCTGGATCTGGGACTTCCTCTTCCCCATAGCGGGCTCATTGATTGGCATCTTCACAGTCTCCTCAAAGTTTGCCACTACGATGGAGCGCAGGGCGCTATATTCAGTCTGAAGCTGCTTGTCATCTACTGACCAGAAGCGATGAAAGAGGAGGTTCCTCCGATACCTGTTTAATTAAAATCCAGTCAGTTTAGGAGCCACAAAAATCTAATTTCAAATCTCAGAGCTAGAATAATTTCTTAAATTTTTGTGTTTGTGGATTATGTTAAATGATTTCTTTCTAATTTATCTTTTTAATTGTCATCTTAAATATTTCTTTCTAATTGTGAAAAATGATAGCCTGTAAACATGAAAGAAATGTCTTGAAAACTCCAGCCTTTGTTAAGCCCCTCCTTTTTCCCTGGATTAACCAATGAGCTTGTTCTTGCAGAGAACTGCCTCATTTCACATTTTATGTCTCTTTTAGTGTAATGATGGTAAACAGGTTCCAGATGTGAAAAACCACTGGAGCCCCTCTTTAAAAATGCAAAGTCGTGCCAAAAAAGAAAAAAAGCGTTACGTAATAGTCAAACATCTCATCCTCTAATCCTAACCCTGACAAGGACTTCTGCAGAGTTCAACAGCAGGGTTATAATCAGAAATGTATTAGTTTATAATTTAATAAGTTTATTACCATTCTACAACTGGAACCATCTCATCATCTGGTTGGTTTCCCACAACATGGTCAATGAAGTCCAGTTTCCCAGCTGGTCTGTGAGTAGGAATGGATTCAAAACTGTCAGTGATCATTCAGGAATATTAATATTTTAAAACAACAGATTTACTCACAATTTGTCAAGTAAAGGGTCCTTGAATAGATGGGGGTGAAAACCAGGCAGAAACAAGCCTGTGTATCCTGTCCTCTCCACCAGTGTGTGTGTGGTATCACCATACTGCAGCACACAGAAGCAAAAACACAGATAGGTCATTTCATAACTGGATCAAAATAGAGACAAAACTGAGGATTTGTTTCATTTCCTACCGTCTGAAGCACAGCCAGCCTGACTTTACCACACTTGTCCTCCAGAGTGTGTGGCTCTTTTATAACAACCGCCCCTCGCTCACAGGCTTTCTGTGAGTGGAGGAAAATAGTGCTTATAGCAGGATTCATTTATTCAAATTCACTATGAGCAATTAAATTTACCTTGAGATTGAATAAGAAACAGAATGAATGACACCTGTAGCATTACCTGAACCAGGAAGTCACAGTCCTCCACTGTAAAAGCAACGTCTTTCACTCCATCCCCGTGTTTCACCAGATGATCTCCCATCTCTGAGAAAAGACAACTTATTAAGTTTTTACCTTCAACACTTCCAGCTAACTAAGATCTCTGTGGCAGGCATCTGGTTCTCAGAATAAAGGGTTTATTGTTTTTATGCACACAGTTTCTAAACTTGTATGTTTTTACATTACATTTTTAAAAATACAAAATGATTTTCTTTTGGTTGAGGTTAAATATTTGATTGTCAAAATGTTAGAGAACACTGTGTGAACCATGTGTGTATTACTGCTCCTGATCCATTCTGTACCTGTGTTTCCAGGATTGAGAGCAGAGGAGAAGACATAAATGATCTGTGAAAATCAGAGAAAACAAGGCAAAGATGATTTGATAAACTGCTGCACTTGCCTGTTATTTACACTCACTTTCATCTGCACAAAGCTACCAGTTGAGTCTGGTGCAGATGTGAGAACAGCTGTGTAATCAGGGGAAACTAGCTCCAGTGGTTTACCAGTTATCCCTGCAGAAAACTGTATTTAATGATTTGTTGTGCAGTAAATGTGTGGCCTTGTTTCTGTTTCTCAGAGCTGAGATGTTCCCTTCAAGCCCCGGGGCCCTGAGTGTTCCTTACCTTTCCTTGTTTGACTGCGTGGGACACGACTTCGCGGCTGCCTGTCTCTAAACCTTGGTAAGCCAAGGGTTCAAATCCAAGCTTGTTACAGTAATATGATGCAGCCTGTTGGGACACAGTGAAGAGAGATTACAGTCTGTGTGCTAGCTCCATCTCCTGGTGACTGGACCTGTTTCAGTTTTTAGCTCATGAAGGGGGCAAAGTTACAATGTATGGAAGTCAGAAGACATTTAAAACCAAAAATATGTAAATTACCTGCTTAGCATTTCCAACCCAGAAGGTTATATGATCAAAGCACAGGAATTTACCCTGATCATGCTGGAGACAAAAAATTTAATGGATTATTGATAGAGTATGGATTTCTAACCTCATAATACAAGTATTATACAAGATATTAGTTATCTTGCAGTAGTTTCATTCAGCGGCCTCCCTCAAGGTATATTTACCTTTTCACCTTTGTCTGTGTATGTTGTCTGTAATAAGAGAAAAAAACACCATAACTTAATACAAACACTGGAAAACATTGACAAATGTCTCTTACTTATCAGGATAAATCATTAAAAAAAGAAAACAGAGATCTAGAAATAATCCTTTGTGAATAATAACTCACCATGTTGCTTGTTGTTGACCTGACCTTGCTGTCGCCTGCAGTGAATGCCTGAATTTAAAAGCTGAGCAGAAAGTTTTCAAACCCACTCCCACTAGCGAGGAGCTGGTATTGGAGGAGAGAGTGGTGATGCTGACCGCATGTTTGCTATTATACAGCGATGACTTGGAAAACAGTTTAGACCTAACATGTCTGATTTTAACATTATCACCTCTTTATTAGTCATCAGAGTGATGCTACACCTATAGATTATATAAAGAAATACACTGTTTTATTTAATAAACAAATCTTAATGACGGTAAATTAGTTTGGCTTTATAACATATATGGTAATATATGATAATTAGTAAATACCTAATCCATAACATGGAGTGATACATTAAAACTTTTTGTATGTGCAGGATCAGAGTTGCAGCTTGATGTTTCCAGAAAAATTTGAGGTCCATATGTTAGTGTTTAGCAGCAAGAGGAGGCTCACCATGCTGATCTCTGATTGGCTAACGGGTTAGACTGAGTGAACCCTCACGTGCTTTAAAATACCTCCATCCCATCAATCCTCCTCCACATATGGTTTTCCAGTGACTAGAAAACCATTTTGTTATCAGACTAATCTTCACTTATCTGTAGTTTAAGTATTGTGCTCATCAAATTACAAGAGTTTGTAAAAATACTACATGAGCCTCCTGCAGGTTTCTCAGTTTTATCAGCTCTTTATGTTAAAACTGCAACTAGATACAGTGTTTATGAGTGAGAAGCAGGCCTATCTGAGCTGATGATGTGTTCTAAAGAAGCAGTCAGATCATATTTGTGGCTGTTTGGGCTCAAACTAAATGTATGCATCGACACAGTCACCATTATTATTTGTCAAATTCCTCCTCAGTAAATCACTCCACAAATACAAAGAAAAATACATTTCTATTTGAATCTGAATTGGTTGTTTTATATACAATCAGGACATTATAAGAATATTTTATTTAAAAATCAAGGTCACTATTTTACAAATTAAACAGATAGCTTCTTTAGAAAATTTTATATATTTTGGTTATTCCTTATAGTTCCCCCATGTTATTGCCTTGTTTGTTGGTTTATGTAGTTTTTATTCATTTTGTTCAAATTTGCTTTTAAAAATATTTGAAGTATTATTTAAAAGTTTTCAATGTGAATAATGGAGTATGAATAAGACTCATTTTCTCCAAAATCTGCAAAGATTAAATATTATTTCTTCAAAATACAAAGTGAATACCAAGAACAAACTATGATGGAGTTATAGTGGACATGGCTGTACTGGTCCTTACTTGGGTGTCTGGTTCCTAACCTTTAAATAAGTTTGATTTCTTTCAGTGATTTACTCTGATGGTGCTGAAAAACAGCACTTCCACTACAGATGTTTTAAAATAAACCTGCTGCAAATGTTAAAGATCTATGGTGTCTGTAGTCCTGCACCATTCACCTGGAATAATTTTAAACCTTATTTAGATTTTGAATATTTTCTTATTGTGCCACGCGTATTATGTTCTTATCTCACAACACCAAACAAGACTGCACAACTTGTGTTTAAACTTCTCTCTAACCAAACAGAGATTTAGTCTCTGAGTAAATTGAGTTAACTCAATTGAGTTAATTTAAGATTTAACTAAAATCTTATTTGGGTTTAACATTCATTTCAGGAAAAAAATGACAATTCAAATTTAAAGGGACATGTCTGAGTCAATGTTTCAAAATCGTTTCCCTCCTGAGATCCAACATTCTCACTTTCCTCAACACCTCTGATATTTATGGAGACTGGACTATAGCTGTTTGGCTTACAGCTAAATTGTAACCTACTAACTTTATGTGAGCTTTTTTGGTATGTTTTTAGTCAAGTCCTGATTCAAAATCAGATGTGTTTATTGTGAAACATCTCTTTATTCCAGTAACAGCTCACTAATCACTAGTGAGAAGATGAAATCATCCCCTCAGGTGCTGTCACTGTCCCTGTCCCTGAAGAGCTTTGTTTTCCATCATGTTACCAGGCAGCTCACAGTTGCCACTGGATACAACTTCACCCACAGACAGACAGAAGTACACAACATGCTGAATTAAATACTATCTGCTTTACACACAGCTATGGGATCATTTTATTCCCTAAATGAGAGTTGTAGTTACAGTGCTAATGTATAAAGATACATTAACAGCATAACTATGGGAGCTGTCTTTTTTAGTCATTGCAGCTGTGTGTTTTTGACTATTAGACTGCAGTGCTTTGGACTGTTTTTATGCAGTGTTACATTAGACTGTAGGGCTAAATTCCCTTGGTATTCAGCCTCTCTGTGGACAAACACCCAAGTCAATTATGTTCATCCCAAGCTTCTCAGCTCAGTTTAAGCTGACAAGCCGAAAAGTAAAAATGAGCAAAGCAGCTTCTGAAACAAATCCAGAAATACTAGTAAATGGTGAACAACAGGACAAAACAGCAGCAGGAGAGGAGCAAATCTCCTCCATCACTCTGCATGATGAAAGCACCGAGGACAGCAGCACAACTGAAAAGGACACACAAGCAAAGGTGCTTTCTGTCTTTGAACAGGTACGTACCCAGATCAGATCACAAGTAGGGATTAAAGTCTCCAAGAGCAGCATACTGGAGCTTGTGCAAAAAATCAAAGACAAAGAAATTGAGATTGCACAGGAGAACAGCGACCCTGATGGTAAAGATGTCAGTGAAGAGGAGGAAAAAGAAGCAGACGGGTTGAAAGATGGAAGCAAAGATGAACTGGATTTGAGAATGCAGATGTGTGCATTTTTTGAGGAAAAGCTTGCGGAGACAAAAAAGGACTTAAAGGAAGAGTTTGATGTTCAGATTGCTCTGGTGCGTAAAGAAATGCAGACCTACATGGATCAGGCACTGAAAGACTTGGAGTGTAAGATGCAAAGCTGCCGATCACACAGTCTCCAGCAGTCACAGTCTAAACCACAACAAGAGGGCGTATCTGCAGAAAAGAAACCGAAGCCTTCAGCAGCTCCTTCTCTGGCGTTACGAAAAGGAAAGGTCCTGACTAGAACCATGACCACCATCATTCCCAAAACCTCTGCTCCCATCATCACTGGTCCTCGGGCCAAATCTGAAGAATTCCTGAGCTCCTCAAAGAGCCAAAGTGCTCAGTTACTACTGAGAGATCCTGTGTTCTCCTTACCACAGAGCAAGACTTACCAGAGCCGCAACCCTCTGCCCCCAGCTAGACCCCCACTGCATCAGCGCAAGAAGCCGGTCCAGACAAAACCAAAATCAGGAAACCGACTTTGTTCAGGAGATAATATTGAAAAGTAAAACAGAACACATGCAGGCTTAGAGGTGTAAACGTCAAAACTGTCTTACTGCTTGTTATACTTCTGTAGCAATACATGTTATACTAATTAAAAGTTTGTTAACTGTGATTATAACTGTCAAAAATAATAAAGCATCTTTAAAACTTTGAATATAAATTTCTCTTATTTTTACACAAAGCAGCTCATCTCAGAGGGAAATATTTCACTTCTATTTCACTTCTTCTTTACTTCTTTCTCACTGCTGTTATATTTGGATCCATATCATGTATTCTAAAGTCGATCATTTACAGTGGGAAAAAACCTGTTCTATTCAGGGTTTTTAATCAAACAACTGAGCAAGTTAGACGATTATCAGCAGACTTACTTTATTATTCAAAATATAAATGAAAGTAAAATAATAGGAGTTTAGCTGAATTGTCCAAAGAGGTCCAAAACTACAGCTTTTTTTATTTATGCAATTTTGATAATAATTTTAAAAAATTATAGTTATAGGAAATTTTAGAAGTTTTTTTAAAGTTTAGTGATTCAAAGAGAGACAGAGGCTAAAATGTGCTCTGCCAAGTGACTGACTAGCCAGTTAAAGGGTCAATTAGTAACAAATAAATCTAAGACACTTGCAGGATGTTTATAATCTAATTTACTGTTTCAACCTGTGTAAAATCTTTGTGGGTTTTCATGTTCAAATTCTGTGTCAGAAACTTAAAACACTGAAACAAATAGAAAGTTATGAAAGTGAAACAGCATTTTCACTTAGCTGAAAAGCCAGAGACAGAACAATGTAACAAAATGACATAATAAAGCTTTAATATGTCCAGACTGACATAGAGCTAATAGGCTGATCTATACTCACTCAGTCTGCTTAATCCTACAGTCACCAGGGGGCTGGAGTCTGGCCCCAACACAACAGACAAACATGTGGATGGACATAATTAATTCAGAATCTCCAGTTTATGTTTTTGGACTGGGAGGAAACTGGAGTAATTGGAGAAAACTTGCGCATGCAGACGCCACACAGAAAGATTCAGGTGAACTGGTTCAAACCTTATTACTGTGAGATCAAAGTCATAAACACACCTACAGCACTGGGGAAAACATACAATTGTATTACAAGTCAACATGCTACTACAATATTGAGTTAGGCAGTTACAGTTTAATACTGTATTGATGATCCTGTTCTGTGTGAATTTTATTACATTTTAAAAACTATTCTGTTAAGGAATTGCTTAAAATAAAGATTTTATGTATTAAATTAAACGTTTTAACTCCTCAAATTAAAAACTTGGAAACCTCTCTCCTCACTATATTTGATTACTCTATTAATTTCAATGTAAGTTATCAGATGAGGCTGTATCCTACATATTTTATTGCCTCTGTTTTTTGAGACATGAAATCAGACTTAAAGAAAGGCTTCCAACCCATACAAACCCACCATATCATTGCTTATTCTAAACATTATAGCCTTATCAACAGTCAGTAATCTTCTGTAGTACTTGTGTGATTTAACCAACAGATGGCAGACATGCTTTGTGTGGGCTCACAGGAGTCTAATTCAGATCAGTACTTTTCTACTTCATCACTTTACTATCAGCCAGTAGCAGTTTTAAACACAACAAATCAGTAGAAATAAAACACATTGTTTCATATACTGTTTAGAGTACTAGCTGTAGTATTAGCTGTTCCTCATTTCATGTTTTACTTTAAAGAAGTATGGATTTCTTCTAATTGTTCAAAGTTGTACCAAGCAATAACTCTCCATGCATTTTATAGATCTTTCCTTTTTTCACACTGTTTTCATTAAATGAACATTTTTCCCAACCCCCTGTAACTGCAGCATGAAAAAGTTACTAAAGTGTAAATAAAGTAGCATTTGTACATAAATACGTAGTAGTTGAACACTTGGCATAAATTAGATTAGAGGTTCTCAGAGTTGGTGGTTGGTGGTTGCGGTGAAACAGGGTTCTCAGGTCGTCTCCAGAGTGATGTACCTCTAAGATCACATTTTCACCTGTACAGTATTGGCGGTTTGTGTTTTGATTGTGAATGTTTGTGCCAATGTTTATTTTAACCATTGATTGTTGAGGTCACATATCTCTGCTGGTGTTATTTAAACTGAAAAGACTGGGAGTTGCTGCTCATGAAGGAGTGTTTAAATTTGTTTGGCTCTGTGTCTGGCCTTTGCTCCACTTATTAAATTATTAGAGAGAGAGTGAATGCCAAGCCAGGATTTAACTGAGTCATACACTATTATTCATGCTTCTTCTATTTCTCACTGTTTATCGAATGCCCTTTAACTCTGGAAATACCAGAGAATCTTATTCTGTAGTTGAAAAAACAGAAAGCATAGTTTTTCCTGCAGATAGATTTAGCTCACCAGTCTGAAGTCAGAGACAGGCTCTTGTCTTTTTAAACTCTGCAGCATCTTGCTGCTCCCCAGTGGCCAAACAGCAGAGTACTGCTGTACAGATTAGTATCCAGGAGGCTAGAAGATGTGATGCTAATAACACAGAAGTGAAACAATATTTACGTGAAAACATTATTTTATAATAATGTGCAGAACCAATTATATAAAGCAAAAATTTTATAGAATGTATATATTTTTATTACATTTTGCCTCTATATTATTTCAGTTTTTCTCAGATTTTCATAAAATTCAGACTTTCATTCAAAGCTGTGTTCTCCAAAAGTTTCTATCTCTTTTGTGTAGGTGTATTTTGCTTTGTAGTGATGTGAACACCTGAGCGCTTCCAGCAGCTGAACTGGCACCAGGACCAACTAGTGACAGGAGATGTATTTAGCCGCCGAAGGAGGCACAGAACCCGTGTGCCTTAAAGCAGACCTCTCACAATGGATGGGATAGAGAAGGATGTGAAGGGGATCTTTGTGTCCAAGGAACGATGAGCCCTGAGCAACCATATCCGGAGGGGGTGAGGGCCCATGTAGCACATTCAGGTCTGGCCAAGCCAAGCCGTCCACGGAAGCAACGTCTCTGGCCTAACGATATCCAGAAATCATTAGTATGGAGCAAACAGAAGGGTCCTGGGCTGACATACAAAATACTCATCAACAGATTAAAAAACACATGGGTGGATGATGGATGGATGGATGGATGATGGATGGATGGATGGATGATGGATAGATGGATGGATGGCTGGCTGGGTGGGTGGATGGATGGATGGATGGATGGATGGATGGATGATGGATGGATGGATGGGTGGATGGATGATGAATGGATAATGGATGGATGGATGGATAATAGATGGATGGATGGATGGATGGATGATGGATGGATGGATGGATGGATGGATGGTGGATGGATGGATGATGAATGATGGACGGATGGATGGATGGATGATGGATGGATGGATGATGGATGGATGATGGATGGTGGATGGATGATGGATGGATGGTGGATGGATGATGGATGATGGATGGATGGTGGATGGATGATGAATGATGGATGGATGGATGGTGGATGGATGATGGATGGATGGATGGATGGTGGATGGATGATGAATGATGGATGGATGGATGGATGGTGGATGGATAATGGATGGATGGATGGATGGATGATTAATGATGGATGGATGGTGGATGGATGATGGATGATGGATGATGGATGGATGGATGGATGGATGATGGATGGATGGTGGATGGATGATGGATGGATGGATGGATGGATGATGGATGGATGATAGATGGATGGATGGATGATGGATGGAGGGATGGATGGATGGAGGGATGGATGGAGGGATGGAGGGATGATGGAGGGATGGATGGATGATGGATGGATGGATGGATGGATGGGTGGCTGGACGGGTGGTGGATGGATGATGGATGATGGATGGATGGAGGGATGGATGGTGGATGGATGATGGATGGATGGTGGATGGATGATGGATGGATGGTGGATGGATGATGGATGGATGGTGGATGGATGGATGGATGGAGGATGGATGATGGATGGAGGATGGATGGAGGATGGATGGTGGGTGGATGGATGATTGATGGATGGATGGTGGATGGATGATGGATGGATGGATGGATGGATGATTAATGATGGATGGATGGTGGATGGATGATGGATGATGGATGATGGATGGATGGTGGATGGATGATGGATGGATGATGGATGGTTGATGGATGGATGATGGATGGATGGTGGATGGGTGATGGATGGAGGTGGATGGATGATGGATGGATGGATGGATGATGGATGGATGGTGGATGGATGATGATGATGGATGGATGGTGGATGGATGATGGCTGATGGATGGATGGTGGATGGATGATGGATGATGGATGGATGGATGATGGATGGATGGATGTGGATGGATGATGGATGGATGGATGGATGGATGGATGGATAATGGATGGATGATGGATGGATGGATGGTGGATGGATGGATGATGGATAGATGGATGTGGATGGATGATGGATGGATGGATGGATGATAGATGGATGATGGATGGATGGATGATGGATGGATGGATGGTGGATGGATGATGGCTGGATGGTGGATGGATGATGGATGGATGGATGGATGGATGATGAATGATGGATGGATGATGGTGGATGGATGATGGATGGATGGATGGTGGATGGATGATGGATGGATGGATAATGGATGGATGATAGATGGATGGATGTGGATGGATGATGGATGGATGGATGGATGGATGGGTGGATGGATGGTGGATGGATGGTTGATGGATGATGGATGGATGGTGGTGGATGGATGATGGTGGATGGATGGATGGATGATGAATGATGGATGGATGGATGGATGGTGATGGATGGATGGTGGATGGATGATGGATGGATGGATGGTGGATGGTGGATGGATGATGGGTGGATGGATGATGGATGGATGGATGGTGGATGGATGGTGGATGATGAATGATGGATGGATGGTGGATGGATGATGGATGGTTTGTGGATGGATGATGGATGGATGGTGGATGGATGGATGATGGATGGATGGATGGTGGATGGATGATGGTTGGATGGATGATGGATGGATGGTGGATGATGGATGGATGGATGGATGATGGCTGGATGGTGGATGGATGATGGGTGGATGGATGGATGGATGATGAATGATGGATGGATGGTGGATGGATGATGGATGATGGATGGATGGTGGATGGATGATGATGGATGGTGGATGGATGATGGATGGATGGTGGATGGATGATGGATGGATGGTGGATGGATGATGGATGGATGGTGGTGGATGGATGATGGATGGATGGATGATGGATGGATGATGGATGGATGGTGGATGGATGATGGATGGATGGTGGATGGATGATGGATGGATGGATGGTGGATGGTGGATGGATGATGGATGGATGGATGATGGATGGATGGATGGTGGATGGATGATGGATGGATGGATGATGAATGATGGATGGATGGATGGATGGTGGATGGATGATGGATGGATGGTGGTGGATGGATGATGGATGGATGGATGATGGATGGATGGATGGTGGATGGATGATGGATGGATGGATAATGGATGGATGATGGATGGATGATGGTGGATGGATGATGGATGGATGGATGGTGGATGGATGGATGATGATGATGGACGGATGGATGGATGGATGGTGGATGGATGATGGATGGATGTATGATGGATGGATGGATGGTGGATGGATGATGGATGGATGGATAGTGGATGGTTGATGGATGGATGATGGATGGAGGGTTGATGGATGGTGGATGGATGATGGATGGTGGATGGATGGGTGGGTAGATGGATTGATGGATGGATGGGGATGGATGATGGATGATGGATGGATGGATGATGGATGGATGATGGATGATGGATGGATAATGGATGGATGGATGGATGGATGATGAATGATGGATGGATGGTGGATGGATGGTGGATGGATGGATGGATGATGGATGGATGGATGGTGGATGGATGGTGGATGGATGGATGATGGTGGATGGATGATGGATGGTGGATGGATGATGGATGATGGATGATGGATGGATGGTGGATGGATGATGAATGATGGATGGATGATGGAGGGATGATGAATGATGGGTGGATGGATGGATGGTGGATGGATGGTGGTTGGTGGATGGATGATGGATGGATGGATGATGGATGATGGATGGATAATGGATGGATGGATGGATGGATGATTAATGATGGATGGATGGTGGATGGATGATGGATGATGGATGATGGGTGGTTGGATGGATGGAGGATGGATGGATGGTGGATGGATGATGGATGGATGGATGGTGGATGGTGGATGGATGATGGATGATGGATGATGGATGGATGGTGGATGGATGATGAATGATGGATGGTTGGTTGATGGATGATGGATGATGGATGGATGGTGGATGGATGATGGATGGATGGATGGTGGATGGTGGATGGATGATGGATGGATGGATGGATGGATGATTAATGATGGATGGATGGTGGATGGATGATGGATGCAGGATGGTGGATGGATGGATGGATGGATGATGGATGATGGATGGATGATGGTGGATGGATGATGGATGGATGGATGGATGGATGATGAATGATGGATGGATGGATGGATGGTGGATGGATGATGGATGGTGGATGGATGATGGATGGATGGTGGATGGATGATGGATGGATGGTGGATGGATGATGGATGGATGGTGGATGGATGGATGGATGGATGGTGGATGGATGGATGATGGATGGATGGATGATGGATGGATGGATGGTGGATGGATGATGGATGGATGGTGGATGGATGATGGATGGATGGTGGATGGATGGATGATGGATGGTGGATGGATGATGGATGGTGGATGGATGGGTGGGTAGATGGATTGATGGATGGAACCCATTTGTAAAACTCTGATTTTATAATCACCTCTTTAAATGTTGCTCAGATAACAGCTGATATAAACTGTGCTATCTTGGTTGTTGTTCTGAAGGTCTGGACAGTCTGATGGGTCTCTGGGTCAGGACCATCAACACTGGGTCCACCTCCAGGTAAACCAGGACAGATACAAGCTGATCTCAGTGCTGATCCCTAACATGTCTTCAGTTTGCAGCCTGGAGTGAGACTGGCTCCCTCAGTATTAGTTTCCCTACGGTTTGTGTGAGATATGTTTCCAGCTGTATTTCAAAGTCTGTATTGATAAGATTTGTGGTTGTTTGGCTTGTTATCCATGGTGTTTGTTTCCAGCACACGTTTATATATGTAAATTGGAGCTTTGACTTTGTATTTTTGGGACAAAAAGCAGAAGCTTCATCAAGATTACAGGAAGACACTCAAACATTTTATTTAAATTAAAACAGAGACAAACAGAAGTTTAATTGCCATCACCTCAAGGATGGTAGTCATTAATACAACTGCCTGTGTAGGCTCATATATGTGTAACAGTTAATGCTTATTTTATGACACTATAGAACATTTGTTTTGTAATTAATTTGGGAGCATATGGGTGGTGTTATGATGCGTGCATGTGCTAGGGGAGCATTCTGCTTCAGGGTTGGTTGAACTGACTTGTTTTGGTTGGTCAGAGGCTCTGCTGTCCAGACGGGTAGCAGGACTCACACTCAGACTGAGACACTAGTTATTAACAGTACAATTAATCTGTGGTGGCGTTTATCACTGAAAAACTGTCAGAATCTGGATTCCTCTACAAAATCACACATTAACTAAAAGTTTCTTCTGGATTTGACCTTGAAAACTGAAATTGACATTGGCAATGACAAAAAACCATACAAAAGATGTATGAAAGTAATGTCATTTAAAAAATGTATGTAGATTTATAAAGAAAACTGAACACTACCATGCAGATGATGAGGGTGGTTAAAGGAAAGGCAGTCACATACATTTAGGTGGTTTCATGCAACATTTTATTTTCCATAAAAGCTGATATTTGACATTTTAGGAATAAAACTACAGATTATTGAGCTTTATTTGCAGTTTCATTCTTTCCTCAAGTTTCATCTTAATGCTGATCATCTCCAGATTCAAACTGACCAGACAAACCTGACCATAAAAACCATATAAACCCCGACCCGGCCATGTGTTGAAGTATCGAAAGAAGAGAAAACAAACAAACACAACTAAAGAAAAAACGGAGCAAATGACTTTAAACCCCCCACCCCTCATTCAGAATCTGTTAGTTTTGGTGCAGTGGAACCACCAGATTCACAGGTGGAACAGGTGGGCACCTCTAACATAATTTACTTCCCGTTTCCTTGAAATATAGTTGATTTAATGTTTTCCTGGACAAACAGTGATTGAAGGAATGGAAAGCAGATTGTGTGCACTGCATGTGTTTGTTATTGTACGGCAACAGGTGGATGAATACTACAGAGAAAGTAGGGTTGGGGCTGACGGTCTGAGGAATGTGACAAGTCTCTGTTTGCATGTGCATATGAACACACACACGCACGATGGGTGCATTTGTTGCTGCTTGGGTGGGATGGAACAACAGGGAGATCTGAGGGAAGGAGAGCAGTTGTGTTTTGGTCCAGATGTCACATTTGGGTGTGGCAGCTCACACAGTACTGAAGCAGGAGGGTCGTTTGAACGTGTTTCAGTCTGAAGGTGCATACTAATGGGGTCAGCAGAGAGAATAAAGTGACATTATACTTTAAAAAATGTAATCCAACTTTTTATTTGCTGTAAATTGAAAATATAGTCTTTTTGGGAGAGACAGCTCACACTCAGAGACGAATCACAACAGTTGTATTTGTGTTGTTGGAATGCTTTGTGCTGCTTTGGTCAGCTGGTGTTTTGGGTGAGTTTTACCAAAGTGAACTTGTTTGCTAACAGTATCAGACAGGCTGTCGGGCCGGCTTATCTCAGTAACAATAACATGTCTGGCCAGTTAAGCATGCACGACTGACTCCTCCCTGTTTACACTGTCTTATTATGCTTATAGCTGCATTTTAATCAATATGCAGCAAAAGCTTTGAGTGTTCTTTTGCTTGATAAAAAAAAGACACTGAATTTCACATATACTCTAAGTTTCCACTTGGAGGGATTGTGCTTACTGGCATCAAACTGAACAAGAGTGTGATGAATGCTGCAGCATTAACATCCATCACAATAACCCTCCTGTGATCAACTGTAGGCTTAAATCTGCTCTGCCTTAACGGGATAGAGAACAAGCAACATATGATCTGTCCCAAAAAGATAAATTATGAGGCTTTACATTTTCCCCGCTTCACACATGTTGTTACATTTAGAGTGGTGGTGCAACGTGGCCCAACTCCCCTTACCTCAATCACAATTTTTCTTTACTCCTCCGCAAGAAAACTCTGGCTGATTGGTATGTTGAAGCATCTGCGACCCCCACTCGTTCTTCCTCTCATAACCTTACCCTGCACCCCAACAAGCACTCTTAACTGCCCGTGCTTGTTAGCAGAGACAAATCTTGACTTGTTGGCCGGAACATCTTCTGCCAGAGCCTCACTTCCCCCTGTCGCTGCCATCCTTTAACAGTGATTATGTCCAACAGAACTCATTGCTGTCAAATCAAAGGATCCCTTAGAGGAGTCACTCACTGGTAATAGCCTATTATTCACTGAACATATGGCCCCTGACAGTAACTTTTAGTTATTTTGAAATCATTGTCTCTGTAACTGAAATATTATTTTGTTCTCTTGGTTTTAATAAATAGTGTTTTAAATTTAGAAACCCGTAATGATGACCCACAGGTCTATTTCATCAACTAGTTAAAGTACCACAGAAGTCACATCTTACAGTAATACTGAATACACAATCTTTAAACTAGTTGGTACTTTGCATAATCCAGTTACAGTCTGACTGCTGGCTGTGAATCAACAGAGATTAGAGGACTGTTAGTCTGAAGGTGTCAACCCAGTGGAGGCTAATTCATAACAAAGCTTTGACCCTTTGGAGAAACTTGACTAAAATAACAGGCTGGAGTAATGAAACTGATCTAAAACTACAGAGTAAATATTTGCATTTAGGAAACAGAACTTTCTCCTACTTTTAAAATGATGCTTCAAAAGCTAAACCCTGGTTTACTTTACACACACACACACACACACACACACACACACACACACACACACACACACACACACACACACACACACACACACACACACACACACACACACACACACACACACACACACATACACTATAATGCACACACAAAGAGTCTAGGAAATCTGTTCAGATCTTTAATACAGTAGTTAGTTACAGTGGTGTCAAAAAATAAAAGATATACATCAGTTTGAAACATTTTGAAGGTCCTTTTGTTCCCTTTAGAGCCACACCAAAACCCACCCGTCCCACCCCACCCCGCTCCTGTTTCAAAACAACATTTGTCAACTGCCATCTGCCCCCCCCCCCTCCTTCGTCTCATCTCCACAAACTATATAATTAAACCGCAACACCTTTTCTCCTCTTACACCTCCCTCCCATCGCCCAAACTTCTGCCTTCACAAACATCGGGCTGTAAAGAGGTCGCTGCTCTGTTTGAAATCCCCGCTCACTCATTCCTAACAAGTGCTTATAAAACACTACAGCCAGAGGGCTGAGCAAAAATAGTAGGAAAATAATGTATGTTTCATCCAGTGTATAAAGGTTTTTTATGCATATCAGTTCACAACTCATAACTCTGCCCTCCTGCGTGACATAAATGAAAACTCATGCGGAGAGAAAACAAACAACAAAAAATATAGACGTTCCCCCTCTTTTTCTTTGAGGATTGGAAGACCGAAGCAGCTACAGAGCTCAGCCAGCTGGCTCCAGCTTCTCAAGTCCACACAACTGGTAGAGCTTCAATGTCCTGCTGCAGAACAGGAGGAAATTACAATGAAATTCATGACTGTAGGCAGTGACAATTCAAAGTTCATCATCCCTTCTTACCAGCTTTTCACAACTGACACATAAAGACTGTATTTAACAAGTGTTCCAGTGTTAGGAGCTGGGACTGTCCTGCAGCCACGCTTTAATTCTCCTTTTTTGCTCTCTAGACCTTGGTGGCCAGAGACTGAACCTCTGACTTCTGAGTCTGGGCGCTGAGCGTAGACGACATGGAGCTCATGTGGCCGTGCATGGCCTTCTTCAGGTTGAGCAGGCACAAACATTGGGAACGAAAACGCAGGTCAAAGAAGGCATACAGGAACGGGTTGAGGCAGCTGTTGATGTAAGCCAGGCAGGTAGCATAGGGGTGAGCCAGCAGAAGGAAACGCAGGAAGCCACAGGAGCTCGGAGCAAGGTTCAGGTAGGAGAGGGCGTCCATGCTCTTCAGGACGTGGAAGGGGGTCCAGCAGATTGCAAACACCACCACTAGTGTGGTGATGATTTTCAGCAGGCGCTTTTTCTTCTGGTCTTCCTTGCGCAGGTTGTTGAAGTGACGGGTGACGGTGCAGCCGATGAAGCAGTAGAAGATGGTCATGGCCAGGAAAGGTAGGAGGAACCCCAAGGCAGAGGAGGAAAGACTGAGTCCTGCAATCCACAGGTACTCATGCCTCTGGTTTCTGGTCACCAGGCTGAAGTCCATGGCACAGGTGGTCCGATTGCTGTTCAGGTCATTCACAGTAGTGCGGAAGAGCAATGTGGGAACAGCCAGGAGGCCCGACAGGAGCCAGATGGCCCCCAGGGAGGCCAGCATGGTTCCCCGCGAACGCAGCCTGCTGCTGGACAGGGAGTGCACGATGGCCAGGTAGCGGTCAAAGCTCAGACAGGTGAGGCAGAAAACACTGGCGTACATGTTGACCAGAACAACATAGCTGCTAATCTTGCAGAGAGCCACACCAAATGGCCAGTGGTAGCCCAGAGCTGTGTACACAGCCCACAGAGGTAGGGTTACAACAAAGGTGAGGTCTGCTAGAGCCAGGTTTCCTATGTAGACATCAGCAGCTCGACGTTTGGATTTGGATCGCCACACTGTGAAGATGACCACGCCGTTACCTGACAGGCCCAGGATGAAAATGAGCATGTACAGCACCGGGATGAGGGAGTATGACGGCTCCCACTCCGAGAAGTCACAGGCTGTTTCATTATCGTCGTAATACTCATAATTGTCACCATATTCCCCAGTGGTGGTGGTGGTGGTGGTCTCCATGATGCAGAGCCCAAAAACAACAAGGAAATTCCTCAGCAGAAACAAGAGTCCTGTACAGTTCCCAGGAGTGGATCAGAACCAAAACAATGAATCAGGAGCTGGTAGTTCTGCTGCTGCAGGACAACAAGAGTGACTGACTGCTGGTGCGCTCTGCCTTTTTAAACTCGGCCCTCTATACCCCCAGTTCCCTCCCAGGGTGACCCCCCCTCTCCTCCTCCTTTTCCTCCCCCTACACTAAAGCATCTATCAGCTCCCCTTCCTCCTCCTCCTCCTCCTCTCTCACCTCTTCTGACACAGCCCATCCCTCTGCCTGCAGGACGAGGAGCCCTGGTGCAGATCCAGACAGACCTATTGTTGTTTTTATCAACAATTAATTATAATCTGCTTTACAACTTTATTTTGTATACTGATCAAATTACAAAACTACCTGATGACTAAAGTTATTAGATAATAGCTGTTTGTTTTTCTGTTGTTATAGTGGAGACCTCCACATCATCTGATAGCTTACATTCTGAGTCATTCAGAGTCTAATAATTACTCAAAGAGAAGAGACTTGTAGATTTAGAATGTCAACATTATGTTTGATCTGCTTTTGAAAAGGCACATTTTATATAAAGACACACCAGATTCTACTTCACATACAGTGTTTTAAAATAAGAACACTCACTGCTCTTTCTGTCACAAAATGAGAATACGAAGACAAAAAACACTTAAGTTTCATATATACTGTAGTTCAGCATCGATAATAAAGACAAACACAAAATACCCAGAGACAACTGGGCCAGACAGGTTGGAACAAATGAAGAAAAACCAAAGGATGTTGAGATTAACAAAATGAAGTTATGAAGTAATTTTCTTTGGTGATTCCTTATTTAAAATCTGTAAAATGTAGATGTTTTATTTCTCGTTACAAGTAAAAAACAAAACTGCTGATAGTGTATACTGTAGAGCTGTAGGGCTGAGAGCAGTCTGCAGTGTGTGCAAAAACAAAACAGTAATTAAAAATACTGATTATTGGAGTTAAATCACTAAAACAATACAGCACCGCCTGTATTAATCAGCTAAAGGCTGACGAAGCAATATGAAACATTCATTTTCTTCCAGTTTTTCTTGTTGTAAGCTTGTTTTATTTGGTTTACATTTTGTATTTGGTTTAATTTCATTAGAAAAGCTGACTTGTCCCAGAACAGGTCTGGACATTTCCACTCCTTGTTTTCCATCACAATCACTGCTCTGTTAAAGGTGTAAAGTTGCAACACATTTTCTCCTTTCTTTGTCAACAGCTGCATTCACTTATTGAATCAGCCTTCACTTTTGAATGCCTGATCCATCAAAGAGAAAGTGGGTGTTTTAATAAATCACCCCATCTGATAGGAAGTAATTAGATCTACAATGCATTGCAAGTTCTTTTCTGTCTTTTTTTTAAATATTAAATTAAATATAAGTGACAGAGGCACAAGCGAAGTGTGTGAATTCAATTCACAAGTCAGCAGATCAAAGGACTGAAACAAAAACAAAAGGAAACTTCAAATCGACACCGCCTTTATTCTTGCTTTTCTTTTCTCTGAATTTGCTGGTAAACGTGCTCCTCTACCTTGACCTCCGATTGCATCATTCCAGGAGTTACAGCATTGCTGTTGGGAAGGTTTCAAATGGGCATTTCATGTCATGACCAAAGGAATCTGAGGGGGGTTGTGAGCATTCAGTTCAGCTCCAACAGGAAAATGAAAACACAAAAAAGGAACCTCCATCCTCAAGATGTTTATTGGCCAAACTGCAATCAGATTCCCAAACTGTCATAAGAAATGAGTTTCAGTGAAACAAAGAGAAGACAAGTCTGAGCAGTGCTGGGAATTATTTACAGCCCGTTTAGGCAGGATAATGTGTGCAAAACAGGCCTCCATGTGGTGATAACAAGGAGCTATTACATAAATTGTCAAGGAGGATTATTATCCTGTAAACACGCAGTTTGGAGGAATATGTTTGATGAAAGATAGAACTCTTTTGGGTCACATCTTATCAGTGTGCAGTGAGTGACTGCTGCACACGGAGCTGGCCAATTGGAGGCTAACGTGACAGAAACTTTCATTGTGGAGGCATGAAGTCCAACTTTTCCTTCAAGATAGTAATCTGCTGAACTGCAGATGAAAAATACTGAACTTTAGTCACGATCACAAGTCATTTTGTTCTCAAAGATTTTTTGTTTTAAGGGAAGCTGGTGGAAAAGATGTATAGAAAGATAAGTAACATCATCCTTGGTAAAAAAAAAAAACAAATGTTTTATGATTATTCTGTTCTAACAGGATCTTCAAATCACACACACACACGCACGCACGCGCGCGCACACACACACACACACACACACACACACACACACACACACACACACACACACACACACACCTGGAGCCTCTCAGCTCTGCTTCACTCCCCGGGGAGAGAGAGGATTGACGCCTGCAGCTTGCAAACCCAGTATCCTCTCTACAAATAAATTTGCAAATTGAAAAAAAATAAAAACATGTAGATAAGAAGCAGATGGTCAGATTAGACCATCATCCTGGGTATCTTCAGAAGACCTCCTCACTTGCTAATCACAGCCTTTAAAGGTGCCAAGATAAAGTCCTGGTGCTGATCCTGTGGTGGGAGGAGAATTATCAGCTCAGACCAGCGATTGAGTCAGGCTTCGTCTCCATCCAAATGAAATAAATGTAAACTAAACTCAAGTTTGACTTTAGTGGTATTTTCTTTCCAGCACAGATATCTACAGTTACTGTGCCAACAGACATATAGCTGCAGAGTCTCAGAGTTTTGTGTCTCCAGGATTAAGACCACACATGTGTCCTTTGCACAGCTGTGGCTGCCTTTGATCTGCTGCTGAAATGACCCTGCTGCTGCGATGTGACCACCTCAGTCTCACTCTCACCATTATTATATTCACAAAATCTAGCTGTTTAAATAGAGGTTGATGCTGTCGTAGTTTTTCCTGTACAAGTTGAGGGCAAGTGAGGTGTGTGATTTCTATCTTTTAAAGTCTTGATTTGAGCCAGTGACCAGAGACTTGGGGAACATCTGCAGCGGACACGTCAGCTCCAGTCTGGGGGAGATAACAAGCTGAAGGTGTAATCTGTGACCTCAGCGTTGTTTGAAGTGTAAAAATTGCTGGCAGCACTCAGATTCTTCCCCCTTCCTTGATTTGTGGCTAATAGAAGCTTCACAAATCATGCTGAGGGACCAGGGGCCTGGGGTTGCAGGGGGCCGAGGGTCACAGCAAAGTGTCAATTCAGTCACGAGATTGATCAGCAAGTTGTTGCTCTTTTATGAGTGCAGTCTGTGTGTAATAAAGATAAAAATAACTCATACTGGACAGAGATGTCATGCAACTGTAATCCACGACTTTTCACATGGGCTCACTAAATGCCATCATAGTTACGCGGACCCAGAGCTGATTGGGTTTACTGACTTGTCGTCACTTTATTAAATCACAGCTCAAATGGTTGTCGCTCCTGTGTGATCACCTGCAACCAAAATTGGAAATCAAAGATAAAAGTTAAACCAGAAAACAATGATTTCACCAACCATTCTCATTACTCTGATCAAACCAATGATCTGGAGGTTGCAGACGCCTATCTTTCCCACACATCTGCTGACTCTTGGTCAACAATAAACTGAGCCGAGGCCTCCACCCAGTCATATGAAATACTTGCCTTAAAAGCTTGACCCCATTGTTTCACTCAGCTAATGAGCTACGCACCTGCCGGGAGTTTGATCAAAATGTTTTTACATTATTAGCTTTTAGAAGCTAGCTAAGTTTGGTTTATTTACTAAAAATGTTTATTTTAATTGTTAATTTATTCCATTTAAAAAACTTTTTGTGGGAAAATAAAGAAGAAGAAGTTGTTCTGCATAATTCAATAGTGTTTTAACGTCCAAAGAAGTTATTACCACATGTTTCCCTTTATTGGTGCTGCAGTGTCAGCGTGCTGATCCAGAGCGGACTGCAGTTTTCCTTGGATGCATCCAGTGGAACAGAGAGTTTATCTTCAGCTGAACGGACACAGAATCACAACCCAAACACGGTCCAGCCAGAGCCAAGCTGCAGCAGGGTTTTCAGGACAACAGTCATTGCTGGCACATAAGATAAAATCTCATCTGTTTATTTGCTGCTTATCTGCCTTCCGAAGAGCATGTCAGCCAAGAAATAAACAGTCAAACACTTGGCTGGGTTTCCATCACTTCAGAGGACATCATGGCGGCAGATGCTGACTGTGTGTTTAATCCTGACTTCATTCAAGCCGCAGAAAAAGGACTATTTATAGTGACGCTCCAGGTTATTTGAGCATGCTTTTTTCTGATGTGCATGTTTTAAACACTTAAGGAAGAAAGCAGATGGAAGCAGGTAATCAGGATGTAAAACATGAGCCAACGCTTCTTTTTGTCTATTCACTTCCAGTAGCTCCATCAGGAATGAGAGGGCCACAAGGTGTTTCCCCTCTTCTTTTTTCGTGGGACCCTGGACCACCATCACTTCCAACCTACCCATCACTCTGTATGTGTGTGTGTGTGTGTGTGTGTGTGTGTGTGTGTGTGTGTGTGTGTTTATGTCAGTGGACAAAACAGCAAGCTCCACAGGATGTGCTATAATAGGACAGTTTGTCTCCAACTGAGACGCTTCGACCAGACTTTTGTTTTATAGCTTCTTAATGTGAGCTATTTGTTTAGCCAACGGCTTGATGGAATGATAATATAAATATTATTTCTCTCCATACAGTTGTTTTCACAATGTGGAATTTTGAAAATAGGTCAAATACATTGATTTATTAAGAGATCTACTCTGTTGTGATTATTTCTTTTAAATAATAATTCACAAGATGAGGCATTGGTATGATTAACTGCACAAGGGACACTCTAGACAGTTGTGTGTCACCTGCAACCGCTGGGAAAATCAGGAAGGAAACTTTGTGGAAAATGTAGGAAACAATAACAGAGGTGGAAGAAAAGAAGTGGGAGACAAGGCTAATGAAAGAGAGGATGTTGGGGAAGATATAAAGGGACAAAGGACAGGGCTGATGAGAGGGTAGGGGTCAGTACACCACTCTTTTCTGTGCAGCAGTTAATGATAGGGATTATAAGCTGGGGGGTGCTGCTGGGGTCTCCTGGCTCTGTTAAACTCCAGCTCTACCCTCCCATCATCCCAGGAGATCTACGGGAATCTGACTCCATTTGGGCTAAAATCTTGACAAAACAAGAACCCCGTGGCTCAATTAGGAGGAAATTAGTCTCTTTTACCTCCTCCGCCACAACAGCTTCACTGTTTCTTCAGGTCACAGTAACCTCTCAGATGGGTTAATATGATATTTAACATCTGAGCTGCACTGGATTTTACCTGCTTGTTTCTATAAAGGTCGCTGTTAATGCTCCAACTGCCTAGGTCTGTCTGGATCGTAATGCCGATAAGAGAACGGGGTCTTTTCACATCTAATAATGGTTATCGCCTGTTTTCTTTTAAAGTAGAGCAACAGAAACCTGAAGCCTGACCCTGTTTTGAGAAGTCAATGTGAAAACTTAAACAGTGGTCCATGTGAGAACCAGGTGCTCTGCAGGCCTTCTGCACCAAAGTTTCACAAAGTCTGAGCGTAACTTCAGTCCTACGTGATCATTTTCTTCAGGACTGGAATGAAAGAGCTGTCAGGGAGCTGACTGGCACTGAGAAAGAGCAGAGCATTAGAAGTGTTTACTGTGAGCAAGATGCTTTAGCTCGGTGTGCTTTAATGTTTTATCCATAAATTACTCTTTAAATGATTTATGGGCTTAAAAATGTAGTCTTTGCAGCTGGATCTGAAGCGCTGGTTTATGGTCTAATCTGGAGCCTTTCCAGGGAAAACCTGAAAGACTCTTTTATAAAATCTGCCCACACTTTCACCGTGCCAGGAATATCTTAGACTAAATATAGGTATTTATGTATATCTTAGAGGGCTTACAGTCAAAATAACTGAGATTTCATCACAGACAAGACC
The DNA here is from genome assembly GCA_006937965.1 of Callopanchax toddi. Lineage (NCBI taxonomy): Eukaryota > Metazoa > Chordata > Actinopteri > Cyprinodontiformes > Nothobranchiidae > Callopanchax > Callopanchax toddi. Next base: position 1,398,999 of record SSNR01000009.1, on the reverse strand, counting down.
TGGGTTGCATATTTGTTGATTTAGATCAAAATACACAAGCAAGAGCCCATATAGACTGAGAAATGTAAGCTGCTAGATGCAGTTTAACTCACCCACATAGATTTCATTTGACAGGTTCAGTGGAGATGATAACAGAAAAATGTATGCTCTGCTTTTACGACTTTACGATGCAGTTAACCTGACAGTGCAGTCCTCGGCGTTCATGCCCTTGGTAGGACTGCAAAGTATCTACGAGTGGCGACGGCACGGCGGAGGCTGTGCTGACTTCTCCATCCGTCAGCTGTTTGACAGACAGCAACAAACTGTAAATCAGTCACCTCTGAGAGGAGGCAGACCCTGCTCCCTCTCAGAGCCAACTATCAGTGTATCTAAAAATTAAAAAATATTTGAAAACAAAAATATAGATTATAAATGTATTTTATAAAATTTAAAGCAGTATTATATATTATGAACAATGTAAACTAGTTATTAAAGCCAATAATTTAATTAAATCCCCAAAAAACTGAAGTAATTTTTGCTTTCTACAAGTTCTTTCCAACCAGAAGGTCTGGTTCCTCCAAAAACTGACAACTGCTTTAAGAGTCAAACAATAAACTCAACTTTTACACTCTGTCGACAACTTTGATGTGCTATCACGAGGTGGGAGGAGGGGAGAGGGCGCAGAGTGTGAGTAAAAACATCCTCCGACTTGCCCTAATTGTTTCAGCATCTGTTCTGCTGCTGCTATCACCCAGACTGGCTGAAAACACACATTCAAAAGTTTCCACTCCGTCCGTTTCCTTTAATCAAGCTGCCCTAGCAGTGACTGATTATCAGAGCAGGCTGTGGCCTTGTCTTCCCTTTCTATCTCTGCTGACTGCACAGCTCACACTGAACGTTGCTTTTACATAAAAACACAACAGACAACTGATAATTACATTAAGTCATTACAGCTGATGGTTATTAACATGCAATGCGTCTGGAGGAGGAAGGGGAGTGTGCATCCAGGATCGCCCCAGCCTGTGTTTTAATGTGTCCCCGGCCCGGCCCAGAGTGTACTAATGAAACGAGACCAACTGGCTGTGGAACGTGGCCTTCCCATTATACATGCACTTCAGGGTTCTAAAAGAGGAAGCGGGACACTGTTAAAACACAAAAGGTCCAGATGTGAGGCCCCTTGAAACACATCTCCATGTCTGACCCACTGAATGCTGACAAATTGGCCTTTAACGATCCCAAAACAGGCCTAAAGTCAATGTCAACGCCATGTGTCACTGTGCTGAGCCCCGGGTGGGAACTGCCTCCAAAAAGAAACTGGGACTCTAAGAAAATATTTGGACTAAACCACACTATTATAAAAATAAAGTAATGTTTATTTCAGCCATTTTTACATTTCCAAACTCAAACACACACACACAAACACACACACGCACACACACACACACACACACACACACACACACACACACACACACACACACACACACACACACACACACACACACACACACACACACACACACACACACACACACACACACGCATACACATAAACAGTATATATACAGTGATAACGGTCACCATGATGCAAACATATGTGTTGGCTCGCAGAATAATTCCTTATGACAGCAAAAATTTACACCACAAGCATTTAGATATGATCTAAGTGGAGAAGGCAGCTGCAGACCACACCTTCCCTCCCCAGCTTCAGCACATCTTTAATCTACTGCCCCCCCCCCCCAAAAAAAAAGAAATTGCATTTGTTTTTCAAAAGACAGCCTTTCATACAATTATCTGCAGCCTTTAAACTGCATGTGAGTCATACAGTTGAAATATATATTTAAATATATATATTTATTTGTTTATTGGCTACCATAATAGAAATATTTACAGCTATAATTTCAGTTTTTACCAGTCAGAATACTGTCTGGAACAATCATTTCATATTATGTGATTTTTCCAGACTGTAAAAGCCAAATACTTTTATGAAATTCAAAAGAAATTATGGAGAGATTATTTTAGATCTGTGAGTCAGCATGTGTTTTCATGTAGATAAAACTGAATAAAACAGGTACTGAATTACAAACAGTTATACGCCTATGAGTGGAAAACAACAGTCAAATGTCTTAGCATGTCAGATGATGACACGTCCTGCTAAGTGTTCAAGATTTGTTCAACTTGTTTCAACTCACACCTCCTCCAGTTAACACTTTTAAAATGGATCAACTGTGATATGCGTATATTTTTTGTTACATTTTTAAAGCCACCTGTAATTTTTAGAGGAATTTGAAAATGTTTTGTAAGCAAAGCAAAGCAGCAAGAAGACAAACTGATGTTGACTCAGTCCAATCCTCTCCTCCAGTATTCTTAGCCCAAAGTTCGCACAATGACCAACAGCAGCTCACTGTGTTTACACTTTCACCTTTTGATTTTTGTGTTTACTTCAGGGGGATCATTTGGAAGGGAATCCTGCAACTGGAAAAACACTCCTCTCCAACCATCGTTACACTGCTGACACTTCATGTATGCAATGGATGCAGTGGTTTGGCCTTGGTGTAGGGTTCACCAGAACAGCCCTTCCTGCCTTTGTTGGTTTTTGTTTAGGGTGGGGCACCTTCATCAACCAGGGGCACCCTTCTATGACTCTTGTTCCACAGACGTCTACTGAAAGATCAGACTCATATCACTTTTAAGTGTTGGCTGATGTTTGAGGTATTTATTTTTAAATGGAGCGAAAAAACATTTACTGGTTTTGGAGTGTCATTCATGGAAACTGGATGCTTTTTCAGTAAAGCCTGAGGTGGGACCGATCCTGAGGGTCTTTAGGATCGAGGTTTAGGTGGCAAGTCTTGACCTGTTCTGCTGTCTTCCATTCATGCAGATGAGAAGTGAGGTTAATCCTGATGAGACCTCTGAGTCTGCACCCCACGATGCAAAACTGCACTCAAATACAGGTTGCCTATATTTAAAAAAATCACCTAATCACAAAATTCAGTTAGGATGACTTAAAGTGAAAATAATCTGATGAAACTTTCAAAACTAAAGAACTCTTTCCCTTCACATCATGTGATCACACGCAGGTCCATGCAGAGTGCAGTGGGCTGCATGACAGCGAGATCAAGGTCAGAGAATTTGGGACGCCCCGGCTCTTTTCAGGGATAATCTGTGCAACCAAAGCTCAGAGTGACAAGCTTTCACGTGCCCAAAGAGCAAACAGCTCTTAGCATTCCAACATGGCAGACACATCAGTCTATTCATACGCAGAGTGAACGGCGACTCATCGCCTCGCTCATCCTGACATGAATTGTGGGTAAAGGGGGGCTGTCTTGCAGGAGAGATGCCTCACCTGTCAGAGACAGAAAAGCCCTTTGGCCAGGACACAAAGAGCCCAACAAATTCTGATGAGGCAGGTGCTTCCCCTGGACAAACATGAAGAGAAGAATCAGAGGGGGAAAAATCCCCCAAGCTAACACACTTAACACGAGTTAGGTCAGGTGATAAATTTATGACCGATGCAATCAAACATTGCCAGGAAACTTCTAGTAATTAAGATAAGCTGCTGATTGTTTTTACTGCACAAATAAAGCAAAAGCATGATTGATTCCTTTGGCCTGAACTTCCTTACGATGCTCGAGAACTCGTTAACCTGAATAATTTTTAAAATGCAGCTAGGCTAGAGCCTTGGCTTGCACAGATTTCATTTGAACTTTACCTAAAAAATAGTTTTTATTTTCATTCTGTTTTTATTTCACTGAGTTTGAGAGAGAACTATCACACTCTATATCTCCCTCTATCTGACTGACTGCTTTACATCACAAATTCTGATGTTTGTATCAACAGTTATTGTCAAATTGGATGTCTGCAAGAACAGCTTATAGGTTTAAATCTCAGCTGAAGTCTTTCAGCATGGAGTTTGCATGTTCTCTCTGCACATGCATGAGTTTCTCACACATGTCAAAAACATGTATGTTGGTTTAAATGGAGATTTTGAAATTATTTTGGGTGTGCAAGTCTATAATACGGACTTGTTATTATATAATTGTGTTTATAATAATCTTATTACATAATATTGACTCAAAGCTCAAACCATCAGCTCTTATTTGCCTGCATTTGTCAGTTAAAAAAGTGTCTTGAAAATGTTGATGCAACTTGTTTGTTTCATTGGGTATTAATTAAATGATGCATTATTTCTGAAAGTGTTAAATAAAACACTGAATTATGTCAGAAGGAGAACATATGATTTGTTTCTAAATGTCTACATGTCTTGAATGTGTGGAAAAATATTAATGTTTTCACATTTAAAACATCTACGCTCATGTAGAAGAGTTTTACACAAAGAGAAAATAGGAAATCAGCAAGTTGCTCACTCTCAAAATAAGCCTTGGCCAGTTGTCTCCAAGGCAATCAAGCTCTAGACGAGAGTATTGTTCAAAGTGGACACTTGGCTGCAGGCCTGTAAATCATATTCTGCTTAATAAAGAGTAGACAATCTGCTCATTTTCTCTGCAGGAAAAAAAAGGGAGAATCCAATTGTTTTCCCCCTCCTCCCCCCCGTCCCTCTGCGGCTATCAGCAGGTCTCTGGAGAAGAGCTGGTTTCCGTAAACGTGATGGGGAGATGCTTCCTGTAGCTGGTCTGTCTGCTGCTGATTAGAGCCCATCCATCAGCAGGACCTCCTTCGAGCAGAGGAGAGGGCACTGGTCAAATCTGTCAGAACAGGCCTGCATAAGTACAAGCAGCAGGGTCACAGCAGGTCCACACCCCGCTCCTCCGCCCAGCTAAAGAAACACGGTCCAATAAACCCTTTAGACTCAGGATTATTTTAGGTGAGATGATTCAAACGTGGATGTTAGTGTAAATGAACACAGTGAAGAATAAGAGAACGAGGGCCAAGGTTTTTTTTTAAGAGACAATTTGACATTTCTCTTAGTCACTCAGACCATTTATTAATTTTTAGTTGAATATTGAGCTCAGTCTGAACCTTCTATCTTATCTTGGCCATCTAGCTGGGAGTGTTCGTTTCAAGATTTAAGGATGTCTGGATTTTTCTTTATTTTTAACAAGAACCTTCACCAGTCCTTCTCACAATAGCAGGATGACACCAGTTTAAAACAGGCTGCAGCCCATGCCCCCTATCAGGTCCTCCTCTGTCCTCCATCACTTTCTTTGACCTCCAGCCTGCAGCGTAAACAGGAGGTAGGTGAAGCATTCTCAGTGGGCAGGCATGGAGGAAGCCGTTCAGCACGAACCCTCCTGTGGTCAGCTGGTCAACTGGAAGGCAGCACCGTGAACTTGTTGAGTCTGACTGACTGGGGAGCGTTGTGTTTGGCAGCTGTTAGATGTAAGAAATGGAGTGACCTGGCCTGAGAATGGGATTTTCTCCTCTGTTGGCACTCGTTAACAGAAACTACACCGTACGAGGAACATTTTTAGCACACCAAGACACAAACAGCAAAGATTTCATTTGAACACAAGCGCAGAAAAACGCCTCAGCTGCTCGGGTTCTCACTGCAGCCGAGAATCATCTCATGAAAAAACATGCACGCATGTGAAAGATACACCAGTGCCTTCCTTTCATGTTTCGACTTTAATTGCTGAATAAATCCTCATGTTTATCATTAGTTAACACAGACACCAGTTCCTTACAGGCATAATTTGTTTTGATAAAATCCCTTTCTTACAGCAAAATAATGGACCTCATCAGAGGGAGGAATTTGGCTAAATTTACTCCACGCTTTGATTTGATCCAGTTTGGTTTTAAGGCCCCTTCCAGCCATGCATTAGTGTGGATTCCTCAGAGAGCAGCGAGCCCTGATCGTACTCACCTTAACCTGTCAGGCTAATGAACCTTCAGCTGACAGGACAATGGCCAGGTCAACAGGTCTGTGTGCCGCAGTCACTACAGGCTACACATTCCATTACTCAGGTTTGACCTCTGACCTGTGAGGCGCTGCCTAAAAGGGATCAATAAAAATGTGCAAACTCCTCAAGATTATCAGTCGAAGGAGTAATTCAGTTATCTTTCTATTTCTCTGCTAAAACTGCTTAATTTCCCAAGGTTTTAGAACAAATCTGACAAAAGCTGAGTTGAACAGAACAAATGATTGGTGCAGAGCAGTTCATACGTATGAAAATAGAGGATCTCAGGAGTTCTATTTTTCTAATATTTCTCTAGGCCAGTGGCCAGAATTGTGACCCCCAACCATTGCTGGCAAATTTATTCTACTAATTAAATAAGGACATAATGACAACACAAACAACTATTATTCCATGTTTATTCAACTGTTTGTAACAATTTGGGCAAATATATGATACTAGATTTTAAATTTACTTTCAGTTCTGGAGAAGAAGACATCCCAAGACCCCCATTTCTTGTTTCAGGACCCACAGTGGTATCCTGACTCCAATGTTGGGAACCACTGCTCTAGTCTAGACAATGTGACATCTTATAAGTTTGGTGTACTTTTGATGCAAACCTCATACTAAGAGCTTGATCTGTTCTCTCTGAGACAACCTCCATCTTTAATGATGAGCATCAATCTATCATCAGCTGCGTTTAAATTCAATTTTAAAAATCAGACATGTAATCAATGTTCCCATTTTTGATGTTTTAGACTTGAATCTGGCAAACTAGTTCTTCTGTTACCTTTTAATAAATAGCACTGTTTTTATTTTATTTGTAACAAAACAGTTGATCTTTATTGCTATTGATCCTAAAGTTTTGGCAGCACCTTTGCAGTATGTTTAAAATTAGGGGTTGATGTTAACATATTTCATTCATTTATCCTGAGATGAAAATACATGGTTTCAATGATTTGATTTGTACTCCTATTAAAAACATTTCTTTGATATGGCTATAAGACTTTGGCTTAGGTTTGAAACAAAATGAAATGATGCTAAAATGTGAAATGAAAAACTTGCAGATGTTGGCAATCTTACCAATCTTCACATGTTCAACACCTTTCAGCTTCAGTGCACGTTAGTGTCACTCCTTTTCTTAACCCTTTAAAACCTGAAGTATGAAATTATTTAAAAATCTAGTTTTTAAAATAGAACTTTTTATTGTCTAATCAATACAACAAATATATGCATCTTTTTAATTTTATCATGTAATTATATAACAACTCCTCCGTGAACCGTCACCTTATCGTGGTGGAGGAGTTTGAGTGCCCTAATGATCCTAGGAGCTATGTTGTCTGGGGCACTTGTGCCCCTGGTAGGGTCACCCATGGCAAAGTGGTCCTAGGTGAGGGGTGAGACAAAGAACGGTTCAAAAGACTCTTCATGCAAGTCCAATCATCGAGCCAGTGTACCCGGCCCGGAGGGTTACCGGGGTCCCACCCTGGAGCCAGGCCTGGGGTTGGGGCCCGTGAGTGAGCGCCTGGTGGCCGGGCTTTCGCCCATGGGGCCCGGCCGGGCCCAGCCCGAACCGGATACATGGGCTCATCCACCTGTGGGCCCACCACCTGCAGGAGGAACATGAAGGGTCTGGTGCAATGTGGATCGGATGGCAGACCAAGGCGGGAGCTTTGGCGGTCAGATCCCCGGACAGGAAAACTGGCTATTGGGACATGGAACGTCNGTGATTGGGAGGAACGGCCCGCCCAATCTGAACTCGAGTGGTGTTCTGTTTTTGGACTTCTGTGCAAGTCGCAGTTTGGCCATAACGAACACCATGTTCGAACATAAGGATGCCCACCGGTACACCTGGTACCAGGGCAGCCTAGGTTACAGGTCGATGATTGACTTTATAGTTGTATCATCTGACCTGAGACCGTATGTTTTGGACACTCGAGTGAAGAGAGGAGCGGAGCTGTCAACTGATCACCACCTGGTGGTGAGCTGGATCAGATGGCAGGGGAAGATGCCGCGCAGACCTGGTAGACCCAAACGTATAGTGAGGGTCTGCTGGGAACGCCTGGCAGAAGAGCCTGTCAAGATGGTCTTCAACTCCCACCTCCGGCAGAGCTTCGACCGCGTCCCGAGAGCAGTGGGGGACATTGAGTCTGAATGGGCCTTGTTCCGCTCTGCGATTGTTGAGGCGGCTGTTGCTAGCTGTGGTCGCAAGGTAGCCGGTGCCAATCGTGGCGGTAACCCCCGTAACCGCTGGTGGACACCAGAGGTTAGGGGAGCCGTCAGGCTGAAGAAGGAGGCCTACAGGGCGTGGCTGGTCTGTGGGTCTCCAGAGGCAGCAGACAGGTATCGGAGGGCCAAGCGGAGTGCAGCAGTGGCAGTTTCCGAGGCAAAATCTCGGGCGTGGGAGGAGTTTGGTGAGACCATGGAGAAAGACTATCGGTCGGCTCCAAAAAGGTTCTGGCAAACCATCCGGCGCCTCAGGGGAGGAAGGCGGCAACTCGCTCACACTGTTTACAGTGAGGACGGGGAGCTGCTGACATCAACTGGGGCTATAGTCGGGCGGTGGAAGGAATACTTTGAGGAGCTCCTCAATCCCACCAACACGCATTCCTATGAGGAACCAGAGCTGGGAGACCTGGGGACGGACTGTCCAATCTCTGGGGCAGAAGTCGCTGAGGTAGTCAAAAAACTACGCAGTGACGGTGCCCCGGGGGTGGATGAGATCCGACCTGGGTATCTCAAGGCTATGGATGTTGTAGGTCTGTCGTGGTTGACACGTCTCTGTGTTAGGAAGCACTAAGTCTTCCTTGGTGGTTAGATGGAATGATCTATAACATCATTGTATTTTGTTTTTCTTTTTCAGACCAAATACATTGTGGTGATATTGTTTTGTGTTAACCATGTGATTTTCTAAAGGGCTGATCTGATAGGCCAGCTGGAACAAGCTGGAGTCTAAATTGCACATTGAGTGCAGCTGTGGTAAAAAGGGGTGTGGCCCTCCTGTGTGAGAGTCATGATAAAGGGCTGGATGGTTTGTTAGTGATGAGTTCTGTTTGCCTGTGGATGGAAAATAAAAAAACTGAAACTGAGTTTTGGAGAAAACCTAACTGAATGATGCCTCGTCCTTCCTGCACCACGCCTGCTTTTCCAACAATTGGTGGCAGAGGTGGGATAATACGCCTTTGAAGACAAAAGAAAGCAGACTAAATGAAAGGAGCAGGGCGTGGCAAGTCACGTGGGACAAAGAATGTCATCTCTGCAGAAATGGAGGAGGAAGAGGAAGAAAGGGTAATTGACTCTGACTCATTACCTCTTGGAGCCATGGCTGCAGAAACAGACCCCGAACCAGTGGTGCGACCAAAGACAACTGTTGGTGGTGCAAGTAAGGATCTCTCTGAACCTGATATATTTGAAGAAATGAGAGAATTTATGCGCCACTCAAGAAAAACAGAAGCCATTCTTTTTGAGCAGATCAAGCAATTAAGCAGCAATTTGCCAAAGATGAAACTGGATTTGCCACAGGAAAATACTGAATCTTCTGACCAAGGAGAAACTGTTTCTTCAAAACAGAGGCCAAGGCAAGGAGCTAAACACCTCCNACAGCGTGACCTGGAGGGGCGTGATTGGGAGGAACGGCCCGCCCAATCTGAACTCGAGTGGTGTTCTGTTTTTGGACTTCTGTGCAAGTCGCAGTTTGGCCATAACGAACACCATGTTCGAACATAAGGATGCCCACCGGTACACCTGGTACCAGGGCAGCCTAGGTTACAGGTCGATGATTGACTTTATAGTTGTATCATCTGACCTGAGACCGTATGTTTTGGACACTCGAGTGAAGAGAGGAGCGGAGCTGTCAACTGATCACCACCTGGTGGTGAGCTGGATCAGATGGCAGGGGAAGATGCCGCGCAGACCTGGTAGACCCAAACGTATAGTGAGGGTCTGCTGGGAACGCCTGGCAGAAGAGCCTGTCAAGATGGTCTTCAACTCCCACCTCCGGCAGAGCTTCGACCGCGTCCCGAGAGCAGTGGGGGACATTGAGTCTGAATGGGCCTTGTTCCGCTCTGCGATTGTTGAGGCGGCTGTTGCTAGCTGTGGTCGCAAGGTAGCCGGTGCCAATCGTGGCGGTAACCCCCGTAACCGCTGGTGGACACCAGAGGTTAGGGGAGCCGTCAGGCTGAAGAAGGAGGCCTACAGGGCGTGGCTGGTCTGTGGGTCTCCAGAGGCAGCAGACAGGTATCGGAGGGCCAAGCGGAGTGCAGCAGTGGCAGTTTCCGAGGCAAAATCTCGGGCGTGGGAGGAGTTTGGTGAGACCATGGAGAAAGACTATCGGTCGGCTCCAAAAAGGTTCTGGCAAACCATCCGGCGCCTCAGGGGAGGAAGGCGGCAACTCGCTCACACTGTTTACAGTGAGGACGGGGAGCTGCTGACATCAACTGGGGCTATAGTCGGGCGGTGGAAGGAATACTTTGAGGAGCTCCTCAATCCCACCAACACGCATTCCTATGAGGAACCAGAGCTGGGAGACCTGGGGACGGACTGTCCAATCTCTGGGGCAGAAGTCGCTGAGGTAGTCAAAAAACTACGCAGTGACGGTGCCCCGGGGGTGGATGAGATCCGACCTGGGTATCTCAAGGCTATGGATGTTGTAGGTCTGTCGTGGTTGACACGTCTCTGTGTTAGGAAGCACTAAGTCTTCCTTGGTGGTTAGATGGAATGATCTATAACATCATTGTATTTTGTTTTTCTTTTTCAGACCAAATACATTGTGGTGATATTGTTTTGTGTTAACCATGTGATTTTCTAAAGGGCTGATCTGATAGGCCAGCTGGAACAAGCTGGAGTCTAAATTGCACATTGAGTGCAGCTGTGGTAAAAAGGGGTGTGGCCCTCCTGTGTGAGAGTCATGATAAAGGGCTGGATGGTTTGTTAGTGATGAGTTCTGTTTGCCTGTGGATGGAAAATAAAAAAACTGAAACTGAGTTTTGGAGAAAACCTAACTGAATGATGCCTCGTCCTTCCTGCACCACGCCTGCTTTTCCAACAATTGGTGGCAGAGGTGGGATAATACGCCTTTGAAGACAAAAGAAAGCAGACTAAATGAAAGGAGCAGGGCGTGGCAAGTCACGTGGGACAAAGAATGTCATCTCTGCAGAAATGGAGGAGGAAGAGGAAGAAAGGGTAATTGACTCTGACTCATTACCTCTTGGAGCCATGGCTGCAGAAACAGACCCCGAACCAGTGGTGCGACCAAAGACAACTGTTGGTGGTGCAAGTAAGGATCTCTCTGAACCTGATATATTTGAAGAAATGAGAGAATTTATGTGCCACTCAAGAAAAACAGAAGCCATTCTTTTTGAGCAGATCAAGCAATTAAGCAGCAATTTGCCAAAGATGAAACTGGATTTGCCACAGGAAAATACTGAATCTTCTGACCAAGGAGAAACTGTTTCTTCAAAACAGAGGCCAAGGCAAGGAGCTAAACACCTCCACCCACCATCAGCAGTTCCACCTACAGCTGAGCAACATTCATCCTCTCAACAATTACCTGCTCAACATCACCCCATGTGGCCCAAGCTGATCAACCACAGAGGAATGAAATGACCCATAGAGGTGAACCCAGAATACCTGACTTCAAAGATGGTGAGGATCCAGAAAGTTTCTTTGTGCGATTTGAGCGCATAGCAAAAACATGGGGATGGCAACCAGGTGAATGGGCTGCTAGAGTTGTTACTTTGCTGACTGGAAGAGCTCTTGAGGCCTATGCTGGAATGGATGAAGACCAATCTGATTCATATGATGCTATTAAAGCTGCAGTGTTGTCAAAATTCAATGTTACTGAAGAGACCTACAGACAACGCTTCCGTAACATTAATGTCCCAGTGGGAGAGACGGTACGAGAGACCTACAACAGGATAAAAGGACTTTATAAGCGATGGATGCGACCTGAGAACCGCAGCAAAGACCAGATCAGGGAAGCCATTGTCCTGGAGCAATATCTTCGTGTACTCCATCCAGATGTTCGTACTTGGGTGAAGGAGCACAACCCAAAGACGGGAGAGGAAGCTGCAGATCTGGCGGAGCGCTACTCATCTGCTCACAGGAATCCTTCCAAGACAATAGTAACTGCAGGAAAACCAAGGTTTGGGGAAGTCAAACCTCTTGGTTCTACTGGTGTTGACAGTTTGGACTCTAGGAGTGGTAAGAACCCTGTACGTTCCCACATAAGGTATGACTTTCTTTGTTATTACTGTCAGCAGCCTGGTCACAAAGCTTCTATGTGCCCATTAAGAAAACCAAAATCTGTTGAGCTGTGTGTGATACCCTGTACAGATGATACTACTGAAATGGTTGATGGTGGAACGGTTCCTCATAAACATGTTGTTGATGTTAAGATAAACTGTCACAAGGCAAAGGCACTAGTGGACACTGGTAGTTCACAAACATTGGTCAAGTCATCAGTGTTGTGCAATGTGTTAACTAACTTTGACAAGCAGTTAAACATTACTTGTGTTCATGGTTGTCAAAGAGATTACCCCACTGCAGATGTTGTTATAGAGATTGATGGACAGGCCTTTATGTTAACAGTTGGAGTGGTAGACCAGTTAGCATATGATGTCATTCTGGGGGAGGACTTACCCGTCTTAGACAATTTAGTCCATAAAAACTCAATAGCATATTCCTGTGCAGTGGTTACTCGCTCTATGAGCAAAGGATTAGAACCTCTGCCAGATGCAGACGACAGTCTGTGTGAAGGAGGAAATAAAGTCAGAAAGACTAAAGGACAACACCGAAGAGAGAAAAATAAGAATGCTGATAAGGTCAGACTTTCTGAGCCTGTTTTACCAACATCCCCACCTGTTGATCTTCAGTGGCACATCCCAAATAGCTTTAGAGAAAGCCAAAAAAATGACTCTTCTTTGAAACCCCTCTTTGAGAAAGCTCACAAAATAGACGGGGACAGTAAAGCAAGTGCTGCAGGGCTTAACTGTATTGTCGGGGATCCGTTTGTAATAAAAGACAATATTTTGTATTTGGCAGACACTGATGAACCCAGATTGGTGGTCCCAAAGGAGTACCGGTCAGTAATCCTGCATTTGGGCCATACTGTACCCTGGGCTGGGCACCTAGGACAAACTAAAACTTACAATCGTGTTGCTCAGAGGTTCTATTGGCCAGGAATGTATAAGGATGTAGCTGACTACTGTAAAACATGTCATGAGTGCCAGGTAGTAGCCCCCACCAAGGTTTCAGACAGGGCTCAGCTTCAAAACTTACCCATAATGGATGTTCCCTATGAGAGAATAGCAATGGATGTCATTGGTCCATTGCCTAAAAGCAGTAATGGTCACAAATATGCATTAGTTGTATGTGATTATGCAACAAGATATCCAGATGTCTATCCTCTACGCTCCATCCAGGTCAAACACATTGTTCGGTGTTTAGTGGAGTTATTTTCTAGGGTAGGCATTCCAAAAGAGATCTTAACAGATCAAGGTACAAATTTTATGTCACATCTGATGAAATCACTGTACTCTCAACTTGGTGTAAAGGGTATTCGAACTACCCCTTATCATCCCGAAACTGATGGTTTGGTTGAAAGATTTAACGGCACTCTAAAGCACATGTTGAGGAAATTTGTTGATGAAACTGGCAAAGACTGGGATAAATGGCTACCTTTTCTTTTGTTTGCCTACAGAGAAGTACCTCAGGCCTCCACTGGTTTCTCTCCTTTTGAGTTGCTCTATGGGAGACAGGTACGGGGTCCACTGGACATGCTGAAGGAGAACTGGGTGGCTGGTGAGGCATCAAAGGGCACCGGAAGACCTGCACCAAAAACCAACATCCTTTCCTATATCCTGCAAATGAGAGACAAACTGGAAACCTACCGGGAGAAGGTTAAAAGCCACATGCAAAAAGCCCAGCAGAAACAAAAGGTATGTATGGTATGATAAACATGCCTGTGAACGAGAACTGAAAGTTGGCCAGAAGGTGTTGGTGTTGTTACCAACCGGACCTGTGAAGTTGCTGGCAAAGTGGCAAGGTCCATATGTCGTGAACAGGAAAGTGGGCCCAGTAACTTATGAGATTATCTGTCCTGGTAAAACACAAGTCTAAACAACTGCTCCATGTAAATCTGTTGAAAGAGTATCATGAAGGTATTGTCCAAGAGACGGGTGAGAGGCGTGTCCTAATGATCCAAGATGTCCTGCCTGAAGATGTTGGTGGTTTGGAGGCCGATGAAGCAGAGATGAATCCATCTAGAGGAGAGCCCAAACCTCAAAACCGGCCAGAGCATCTAACTTGTGAACAGTGGCAACAGCTGGGTGAGCTAAAGAAATCTTTTCCGTCTCTATTTTCTGAGTGGCCAGGTCGGACTGATGTTGTAACCCATAAAATTGTGCTGAAAGACACAAACCCTATCCGTCTTAAGCCTTATAGGATACCAGAGCGACTGATGGAACCACTGCAGAAGGAGGTCCAAACAATGCTAGAAATGGGTGTGATTGAGCCGTCTAAGAGTGAGTGGTCAAACCCCATTGTGCTGGTTCCTAAGAAGAACTCCATTCAACCCAGATTTTGTTCAGATATGAGAAAACTAAACAGCATTTCCTGTTTTGACACATATCCCATGCCACGCATTGATGAGTTGCTGGAGAGATTGGGAAAGGCAAAGTATATAACTGCCCTGGACTTGTGCAAAGGCTACTGGCAAGTACCCCTTGAACCCTCCTGTAAGGAATATACAGCATTCCAGATTCCAGGAATGGGTTTGTTCCAGTAGCTACTTTTCAACGATTGATGGACATTGTTCTTGATAACTGTTCAAAGTTTGCAGCTGCCTACCTGGACGATGTTGTAATCTACAGCGAAACCTGGGAAGAACATTTAACACACCTGAAGGTCATCCTGATGAGAATCCAGAGGGCTGGTCTGACTTTGAACTCGACCAAGTGTTTGTGGGGACAAGAAGAGGTAAAGTACCTTGGGTACCTTGTTGGTCATGGGCGAATAAAGCCACAGGTTGAAAAAGTCAAAGCCATACAGGTGATTCCCAGACCCACCACCAAAAAGCAAGTCAGGTCCTTTTTAGGATTGGTTGGGTGGTACCGGAGGTTTATTCCCCATTTCTCTACACTGGCAGCCCCACTGACTGAGCTAACAAGGAAGTCCCCCTCCAGGGTGGTATGGAGTGACGACTGTGAACATGCTTTCCAAGCACTGAAGATGCAGATTTGTCAAGCTCCTGTATTACAAAGCCCTGATTTTTCCAGACAGTTTGTTGTACAGGTGGATGCCTCCGGTGTTGGGCTTGGAGCTGTGTTGGCCCAAGGAGAGCCAGGTGAAGAAAAACCCATCCTGTTTCTGAGTAAAAAACTGTTTGAGCGTGAGACAAAGTACTCTACAATAGAGAAGGAGGGACTGGCTATAAAGTGGGCCATTGAGTCACTGAGGTATTACCTCCTGGGGAGAGAGTTTGTGCTCCAGACTGACCACAAACCCTTGAAGTGGATGCACACAAAGCAGCATCAGAATGCACGGATTCTACGTTGGTGCCTAGCCCTCCAGCCATACCAGTTCACCATTCAGCATTGTCCTGGTAAGAACAACCTTATTGCTGATTATCTTTCTCGTTTGCCTGATATTTGTGAACCAGAGGGGGGAGGATGTGAGAAATGTTAGGAAGCACTAAGTCTTCCTTGGTGGTTAGATGGAATGATCTATAACATCATTGTATTTTGTTTTTCTTTTTCAGACCAAATACATTGTGGTGATATTGTTTTGTGTTAACCATGTGATTTTCTAAAGGGCTGATCTGATAGGCCAGCTGGAACAAGCTGGAGTCTAAATTGCACATTGAGTGCAGCTGTGGTAAAAAGGGGTGTGGCCCTCCTGTGTGAGAGTCATGATAAAGGGCTGGATGGTTTGTTAGTGATGAGTTCTGTTTGCCTGTGGATGGAAAATAAAAAAACTGAAACTGAGTTTTGGAGAAAACCTAACTGAATGATGCCTCGTCCTTCCTGCACCACGCCTGCTTTTCCAACACTCTGCAACATTGCGTGGTCATCGGGGGCAGTTCCTGTTGAGTGGCAAACCGGGGTGGTGGTTCCCATTTTTAAGAAGGGGGACCAGAGGGTGTGTTCCAACTATAGGAGGATCACACTCCTCAGCCACCCTGGGAAGGTCTACTCCAGGGTACTGGAGAGGAGGGTCCGGTCGATAGTTGAACCTCAGATAGAAGAGGAGCAATGTGGTTTTCGTCCTGGTCGTGGAACTGTGGACCAGCTCTTTACCCTCGCTAGGGTGATGGAGGGGTCATGGGAGTTTGCCCAACCAATCCACATGTGTTTTGTGGATTTGGAGAAGGCTTATGACCGTGTCTTCAGGGACACCCTGTGGGGGGCGCTCCAGGAGTACGGGGTGGATGGTCTTTTGTTAAGGGCCATTCAGTCCCTGTACCAGAGGAGTGTGAGTCTGGTCCGCATAGCCGGCAGTAAGTCGGACCTGTTCCCAGTGAGGGTTGGACTCCGCCAGGGCTGCCCTTTGTCACCGGTCCTGTTCATAACCTTTATGGACAGGATTTCTAGGCGCAGCTGTGGTGTGGAGGGTGTCGAGTTTGGTGACAGGAGAATCTCGTCTCTGCTTTTTGCAGATGATGTGGTCCTCCTAGCTTCATCAGGCTCTGACCTTCAGCTCTTACTGGGGAGGTTCGCAGCCGAGTGTGAAGCGGCTGGGATGAGGATCAGCACCTCCAAGTCTGAGGCCATGGTTCTTGGTCGGAAAAGGGTGGCTTGCCAACTCCAGGTCGGGAGAGAGGTCCTGCCTCAAGTGGAGGAGTTCAAGTATCTCGGGGTCTTGTTCACGAGTGAGGGAAGGAGGGAGCGGGAGATCGACAGGCGGATTGGGGCAGCGTCTGCATTGATGCGGACGCTGAACCGGTCTGTTGTGGTGAAGAAGGAGCTGAGCCGGAAAGCAAGGCTCTCGATTTACCGGTCGATCTACCTCCCAATCCTCACCTATGGTCATGAGCTCTGGGTAATGACCGAAAGAACGAGATCGCGGATACAAGCGGCCGAAATGAGTTTTCTTCGCAGGGTGGCCGGGCTCAGTCTTAGGGATAGGGTGAGGAGCTCGAACATCCGGGAGAGACTCGGAGTAGAACCGCTGCTCCTCCATGTCGAAAGGAGCCAGCTGAGGTGGTTCGGGCATCTTGTTAGGATGCCCCCTGGACGCCTCCCCAGGGAGGTGTTTCAGGCATGTCCTGCCGGCAGGAGGCCCCCGGGTCGACCCAGGACACGCTGGAGAAAATATATCTCTGGTTTGGCCCTGGAGCGCCTTGGGATCCTGCCGGAGGAGCTGGTAGAAGTGGCTGGGGAGAAGACCGTCTGGAGCTCCCTAATTGGGATGCTGCCCCCGCGACCCAGACCCGGATAAGCGGAAGAAGACGAGACGAGACGAATTATATAACAATAAAACAGTAATAAAGACCATTTTTTCCCATCCCACCTGTAGATCTTCCACCAGAGGGCAGCAGACATGTGTAGGACTGGATATGATGAAGGTACTAATCCTAATACTCCACCTGGCTGCTTTAACCTAACAAGGAGTTAGAGGGAATGTATTTGCCTCTAAATGACTTCCTTTATCTGTGTCAAACTGAAAAATGTTTATTATTTTTTGTCAAAGATAAAAACTTTAAACCGTATACATTCAAGGAAACCCACGACCAAGCTTATCACATTTCAGGTTTTATCCTGTCTCTGACCATTTATCAGTAAACATTAAACCATTTTTCAGAAGAGTTGAATCTTGGACCTTCTGGTGATGTTACACAATAAGTCAGGTGTTTCTTATAATTCAACTTCTCTACATTATGAAGGTCTGCAGTAAACTTCCTCACAACAGTAAAGCTTGTAACAGAGATGTTAAAGTCTGTGAGATGTGACCTCTGGTGACAGTAAAAGTCCAGGTAAAGTTCAACAGCAATCCATCAACAGCTTAGATCATTTATCCCAGTCTAAATAATTCACTGAACCAGCTCCAAAGCTACTATCCTGTTTTAACATTTGGACTGGATTGTATATAATTAAACTCTAATGCTTATTTTGCGCAGCAGAAACAATAAGTCAGACTTTAGAGTTCACCTTTGGGCCCAATCAAAAGCAGAATATGTCATTTATTGGAACTTGGCATCTTGGATGTGAAGAAGGAAGTGACACATTGACTCCAGAAAACACCGTGCAGCTCTGACAGAGGAAAACGCTGGAGAGGAACTCAGGTCTTCCCAGCTGCACTGCTCTGAGTAGGAAATGAGAGGCAGGCTTGGAGAGATTTATAGACCCCACAATAAATTTCACAGGAAGGATTACAGCATTACATTGTAAGCGTGGATATATTAGAGTAGGGGCAGGCAGCACGGCCCGGTGGGGAACACTCCTGTTAATAGCCTGGACACTGATGCTGTTTTTGTTGAGCTGGACTGGCTCCTCTGTAGATCAGATCCATGGTCTCAGAGGCAGACACTGAGATTTCCGCTGTGCTGTCCAGCTGCTGCCTGTCATCACGAGAGCCTCTGAAGTCACAGCCAGCTGGCCCCACAGATCAACTCACTGTAGTCTCACCACAGAATTCTAGATAAATGTCAAAGAAGTCAAAGAAATTCTAACGTGCAGGAATAAGTCTACGAGCTGTCTGCAGGGTGCTTGTAGAAACATCCTCGTGCAGTCATTACCCTCCTGTCTCTTCATGCATTTCTCATTATCATGCATAATTCTCAGAATTTTTAATCCGTATCTCTCATTTCCACACACCAGCATCTATCTGACTTTGGTCCATCGACTGACACACTGAATTCTTTAGCTAACAAGCACCATGGGTCCGGAAAAGGAGGGAGATCGACTGATTTTCACAGAGGAACATCTTATCGGACCAAATACCACCAGCATGCAATTGGCCAGGAAGTGTGGCCATTTAATCCAAAAATGTGGCTAATTTTCTGTGATAAAGAAGCTCAAGTGCAGCAGCTCAAATTGCCCATCAATTGTAATTAAATTTTCCAAAATCACCAATGAAAATTTTGTCTAAACAAGCCATCTGAATTTTAATCAAAGGATCTGACTGTTACGGTTAGACTGATAACACCACCAGCCTAAGCTTTGTTTTATTCTTTTGTTTCCTGAGCGTGGGTTGTCACATCGGTGGTCATACGCTGTGTGAGAGGAGTGCACGCCTGGTAAAAGCTGCAGAAACCATTTGCGTGACCTGATGCTGGCCTCTGACCAATGGCCGACAGGAGAGAAGCTTTGTGGCAGGACGCGACGGTCTTCATGACAGCTCCTGCTGGGAGGGGAAGAGATGAGGGTTCTAATTCCCTCCAGACTGGGTTTTACCAGGCAAGGACCCAGCCTGCAAAGCTGCATGTCCCAGCAGCACACGAGGCCCCTGCCTGACCAGAAGAAGTGTCCCGC
Organism: Callopanchax toddi; assembly: GCA_006937965.1. Classification (NCBI taxonomy): domain Eukaryota; kingdom Metazoa; phylum Chordata; class Actinopteri; order Cyprinodontiformes; family Nothobranchiidae; genus Callopanchax; species Callopanchax toddi. The sequence goes on along the minus strand of SSNR01000009.1, from coordinate 1,379,696 downwards.
TGTGACTCACTGAAACAATTTAGGCAAAATACAGCCTGGGGGACATGCAGCTCTCAGAGTGTCACCATGCGACTTTTTAAGTTTCAAATTAAAATAAAATGTTAAAATAAATGTACATACATTTTTGAGGAAACTAAAAATACAGTGGTACAGTGCTGTACAAGAGCAAAGCCTTTAACACACATAAAACCTGAGAACCCTTAAGAACACCTTCACCTATTCCATTCACAATTAGTCACATGATCCAGGAGAAATACTGACTTCAGGTGTTACATCTTTGAACCATGGTCTGATGTCTTAATCTGCCTCAATAGTCAAGTCATGTTTGATATTTTCATCCAACCCAGTTAAATGTGCTACATATTTATCATTATCAGATAATGAAGTCAAAACTCTGAAGGTGTTCAGACCTTTTCCATTTCCATTTCAATGTTTGGCCCTTCGATTAACTGTCAACACGTCCCTCTGGAAACAAAATGTTGTCCACCCCTCATTCAGAGGTATGATGCTGAGAAATATCCAAGTAAACATGGAGATATTTGCTCACACTTTGTATTTGAGTTAATAAAGTTGTGTGTGGAGAACAGACAGGCAGCAGCAAGCCTCAGGTACACCGCGCATAAAACTTAAGATGTTGTCTTTGGGGCACAATGCCCAAAGCAAATACTGCAGATCCCCAGAGAGATGAGGAAACAAGAGCTAGACATTCAGGGGGGCCCTGTAGGCAATTATTCTGGCATGCATGTACACACACACACACACACACACACACACACACACACACACACACACACACACACACACACACACACACACACACACACACACACACACACACACACACACACACACACACGGCTCCACACACGGCTCCACACACACACACACACACATGCAGAGAGGCCTTATAGACAGTCAGTCGGTTGTGGACGGCTTGACTCCTCAGGCTCTGGTTCTTCAAACACACCCTCTTCCTGTTTTCATAAGGAGAAGAAATGGAACAGAGAAGAAGAGAAACACAGCAGGATGGAGGTGAGACTGAAGTATCATTACTTCAAGAAAAGACCAAAAACTCTTCAGTTCCCTGTGTCCAAACTGGTGCTCACAGGATTATTGGAGCGACAGAAAATTAGCAACTATTTTGGGAAATGAAATAAAGAAACTTTTGCATTTTACATGAAAAGCAAGAGGAGTCATGTGACTGCAGATTAACTCAGTGGCAGTTCAATATATTCTTAAAGATGATGATTAGGTGATGATTAAAGACAAAATCTGAGCCAAACGTTGACATTTCTGTCTAAGAATTGTTCATTTGTATTTTAAAAATACTTAAACCTAAGTTAAACATTGTGTATTTTCATACAAATCACAGATAAATGGATTTAAATCCTGTTAGTCACCTTTCTCCTTTAATTTGTCAGTCCTCAGTCCATCCTGGATCACGAGAGGCTCGCTGAGTGATCTCAGACAAGCTTCTGCAAACATGATTGAGCTCTGATGAAAGAATTTCATAAAATATAAAAAATCCAACATAACCATTAACTCAGAGTGTGAAGCAGATGTTGGGGTTGGGGATATTTTTGAAGCTGAAGCCAAAAAAGCTCAAGGACAAGATGAAGAGCAGGAAGTGAAGTGTAAATCACAGACATGGGAGTCCACTGATATGGACAAAATCCATACCGATAACATTTGAGTAATAGTCCCATACACTCAGACCAAAATATGGACATTGTTAGCAGTTAGATTTCCCACATAAAAACTAAAAGAACCACTGACTTTAACCAATAAGGGCTTTTATCAAGAGGCAGGAGGCGTGGAGAGCGCATCGAGGGTTTTACAAAGCAGAGGAAGTTCTGCAGATAATTACATCAGCATGAGAAGCTGTGTGTTTAACTTTATGAATCAGAGGGGCTATAGCGTATGGCTTTAATGTTCTACAGATTGGTTCGTAAAGGGGGAGCACTTTTTATTCTACTTCTTTGGGGAAAATGATCCCACAGATCAGTAGATTAATCATAAAAGTCTAAGTCTCCATTTAGAAAAGTCACTGCTGTTTTCTCAGCTGTGTGCTGCTGGCATGTGGTTGGATTGAAGTTTTTGCATTGAAGAAATCTTGTCTGATGCTGTAAACTGAAACTTAAAGTACAGCGTTCAGCTGTGTGAGTACAGTATACGCTGGTCAGGCTGCTGCTGTTGACACACGAGTGAATTCCCTGTTAATATGACTTCCCGAGGGGCCCCTGGATCTCCTCCCAGCTATAATTTCAGCAATGAGAACTCAGAGTTAATGTAAAACAACACTGAATGGACACACAGTACCAGCTGCTGTTTACACCTCAAACACTGAGGAAAAAATAACTGAATCGTTCAAAAGAAAATAAAAAGGATCATCTGGATTTTCTTGATGGTGCTGAGTGAACAGCTTTTAGAAAGACCCTGAGTTTCGTTTTCTCCCTCACTATCTGCTCTGTGTGACGTTTTCACCTCCACTCAGAGGTCAGGAGGGCCTCCAGGTCCGACCAGCAACCTCTCCCATGACACAAGAATCATATGTGAAGCATGCAGGGCCAGGGGAGGAGAAACGCAGGGCCCCAGCTGGACCCCTTCCACCTCCACATCTGGGTCCTGGTCTCGTTAAGCTCTGACACACGAGCACAGCAGCAACCTGTGGGTCCGTCCAACCCACACTGGAGTGTTTATACATGAATGAGCTACTGTATTTTACACATTTAGGGGAGAAGAGCTGAGGTAAAGGAGGTTATTTTACTAAAGGGGTCAGAGTTCATGTTGATGTGACTCCAAGGGGGATTTTAACAAGTTAAAGGATATTTCAGTGCAGCCAGTCTTGAAACTCTCTTTAAAGATCGGGAAACCAGTGCAAAGGAAGGTGATAATGTTTTTGCCAGTGTGTCTCTCTCTGTGTGTGTGTGTGTGTGTGTGTGTGTGTGTGTGTGTGTGTGTGTGTGTGTGTGTGTGTGTGTGCGCGTGCGTGTGTGTAATTAGACTCTCAGAAATCTAACTGATTGACTTTTTGAGTCAACTCAGTTCAAGATGGCTGCTGAAGCTAAGCCAAGACAAAAAGGACAACGTCACAGACAACGAGCTCAAACCTGGTGAAAGAAGCTGAGAATAATTCACAACACACACTAACAGATTGAGTGAGATCTTGTAATATTGTACACTCACATTTACATTTTTTTCTTGATTTGACCAAAATGGCCATAACGCCATCCTTTGTAAGCATAAGATGATCCTAGTTTTATTTTATTTGCTCCACAGTGGATCATTTACAAATAAACAATCTAATAAAGTACTGAAACCTCACCGACTCCTCTGTTTAGTGGTCATAAAGAACTATAATAATGAATGACTTGTTAGACACAAGAAATATGGAAAATGTCGTCTCTGTACCACACTTCTTCACAGTGTGAGATTAAAATCCTTCTAACCTCTGAGTAAATGCCAACAGCCTGCTCTGTTAGAATGGACCATCAGCTCCATTACAAGGTAATAATGGCCACTTGTGCATCCCTAGGGAAGCTTCTAGTCAGGCCTCCTTCCTCCAGCATGTGGCTTCTCCTGGGTGGCAGTCCCTCTGTGAGCTACAATTATTCACTGCAGGCCAGAGTTGGTTCCATGCCTGCAAGACGTATGTCACCTGTTGTTGCCACGCATCTATACCAGGCCTGTTTCTCCCCCCTGCTCTTCCTGTTCTGGGGACTTTGATCAATAATTCTGCGGTCATCAATATGTGCACCAGAGAGGCTCATTGTCATCTAATTACAGGCCTCCTGCTCTCTGACTGAGCCGGCGGCTGGGTGAGCGCGATTAAAAGTCAGATGGGGCCTGCTTTGGTCCCTAACAGTTCTTTCAGCTGGAACCAGCTGTTTGGAGACACAGTGCACCCAAACAAAGCTGCCTTCATCTCACTGTGATCGAGGACCTTTTTTTTTTTTTTTTTGGAGCATGAAATTGAGAGCACCTGTGACATCTGCAGAGTTAAAGCTGGATCACATGAGTAGACCTGCATCCTCAGAGGAACAGGAGCTAAACATTAGGACAGTAGCTGATAGCATGACGAGAAGAAGAAAATAAGATTCGCTTTAGAATATTATTTGTTTTGAATGAAAGACAGCAAAAACATGTGTGAATATGAACTGCAGCCCCAGCCTTTCTTGTGATACCACAGAGATTAATGAAGCGGTCAGGTGACCACATATGCTTCACTTAGTCTTAGCCACTGTCTCTGCTTGCAATAATACATTTAAGAAAGAAAATTAGAAATACAAACTGAGTACTAAGATATAAAATGATACAAATCAGGATAAAAATGCTGAAGAAACATCAAATCAACACAAATTAATGTCACAAACCAGATTTGTGTCTCGAATTGGGAAGGTCATGTTTCATAAATAATCAAACCATAACACTTAAGAGCACAACAATAAATACGTCGGTCTGCAGTAAGCCTCCTGTATAGGAGGAGTTCATATAGGACCTATTTTATTATCTGTCCTGCTGTTATCACAGGCAGCCTGCATGGCTTTCTGCTTTAACTCCTCACTCTTTGGGCCCCATTCCCTCATACACCTACCTCCCTTCAAGTACATTCTCTTCACATTAGACTGTAATTCACTGAGACACAAAATGTGCATTGGGTGTGTTTGGAAAGTGGACTCTCATTTGACTTTGCTCTGTATGCTCCTGATAATTGCAGTTAAATTGAAAAGGCAAACTCATTACAGCATCTGTGACTCGTGTTTCTCAGAGTGTTAACATGCTCCTCTCCATCTTTCATGAACCTGAGGCCTGGAGCAGATGTAAATCTAGGGTTGAGTTTAGGGGACAGCAGTGCACACATGCAATCATGACCACAGGAAGATTTATGATACGGTGTAATGAGTTCATATTAGTACACCAGCAAAACCGTATCTGAAGCTCTAACCCCACATGTGTTCCTCGGTCGCTTCACAGACTCCAGTTACAGTTATTTTTCCTGTGAGGAGGTTTGTTTTCATTACAGCAGAGTTCAGCAGTCACTAGTGAATGTCATTGAAATTCAATTAATTAAAGAGTAAGCTATGAATTAGAGTGAGTGATTATTGTACCTGAGGGAAGTGAAGCTTTGTGATGGGGTAAATGAACAGTTGTAATCAACAAATCATCTTAATTTTTTAATCCCAGATCAATATTAATATAAAACCAGGAACTCTTAATTGTACTAAATATAAACTAAAAATAAACTATCTCAACTTCTTAACTGCTACAGGCCTATTCTGCTCACAATTCTACAAGACTTGTTCTTTTCAGACCTTGTCTTCTCTCAAACATCAAAACCTCTGTTTGGGTTTATGGTTCCTGCTCTGCAGGGCTCAGACTTCATCTCCTCTATGAAAGAAATGAGCTATAAGTGTATGTGGGACCCATCTTTTTAATACTGATGCACCTGTAAACTCACACTAAACACACACGTGTGTGTAAAACTGATTTCTGAACATGGAAACAGCCACAGTACTTCCCACCGACCTGAGTTAGTACATAATCATTGCCAACTTCAACTGTGTTGCTTTATAGAGAAAATCAGTGCTTCAGGAGGAATGAAGAAATTCCTAACAACAGATAACAATACTGATAATTAGAAATGTTAAATGCACACATTTCTTGCCACAGGAAACTCAAAATTACAATTCCAGGCTTGCTTTCCCTTAAAAAGAGGTGATCAGGATTGATTTTCAGCTGAGTTTAGCCATCTTTAAACATGTTTATTCAAAGTACAGCAGGGGGCTGAAATAAGAGTGTGTTTGTCTAAATTCTTAAGTGTCGACAGAGAGCCATCAGTCCAGCTGAGAGTTGACAGTTTTGCTCATCAAAGAGACTTCTGCTGCTACCGCATCTCACAAAACCCCAAAACAATGGCAGGAAGGGGCTGCAGGTCTTCAGGAGATGAACCACACACAAACATCTTAGAGCAGGATTCATTAGACTGGCGCTGAGGGTGGCGGGGGAGTCCATCCACTTCCTGTTTATAGCCCTAAGCTAAGCTGTGAGAAAGCCCTGCGCGTGCCAACTCAGCTAATGACTCAAGACTCATCAGCCGATTGCTAATCCAATCATTCAATACTCTATTATGCCCAGAATGGAAGTGGAGCAGACAACACATCCCTGCATTCACAAACGTGTGTGTTGGCAACAATATCAACTCATCATTAGCAGTGACCAGAAATGATGCCAGGGACTGTGTGTCTCCAGCTAAGAACACAATGGTTTGTTAGGAGCGTCCTAACTCAGAGGACATCCTCCCATATGGCCGAGGGAGCCTGGCTCCAGCACTAATCTGCTCCCTCTGTTTATAAAATAAACAGTCCCTGAACACTAACCCACGGCCTGCCCAGTCCCCCCACATCTACACCTTCAGCCCTGCATCTGGCTGACCTTTGACCTGGATTGTTTGAACTGTGCTTCCTGTCCAGTGAATGCGACATAATCCCAAAAACTGCACTGTAGGCATTTTTCAGCATCAGGGGAGGAGATAAGTAACACATCTTGGTGGAGGAGTCAACGCTGCAGCTACAAACCCACGCATGAAGCTAGACCTCTGGTTGTGAATCACATGGAGTCAGAGAGCATCAACGGTCCAAAGGAAAGGCTTTCAGGCTGGATGCTGTGAGATGTAGGAGCAAATGTGCAAGCATTTATTTATTGGTGTTATGTTACCTCTAATTACAAAATCTTTGCCATTCACAGGCAACAGTTACTTTTCAAAAACAAGACTTGCTCATGCAGACATTCCCATCAGACACCCCGCCCCCCTCTCTCTCCAGGAGCCCTGAGCCCACTGGGCCCACTGGTGTCGGAATGAGACGAGATAAGCCCGTGGTCGGCCTCCATCAACACATGAGGCTTTCCAAAGCGAGTAGGGTTACAGACAGGCGCTCCTCTGGGGCTCAGAGGGAGCGGGAGCGGGTCGGGCCGGGGGCTCTGCTCAGACATTGGTAGGCTGCTAATCTGCCTCCAGCCAGCCCTGCTGATGCCCACCATCTGTGTCTGTAACTCATCACCCGCTGGCCAGAAGCCTCCACAGCCACACACACAAGTAAACAAACAGCCAGCGAGAGCCACTTTAAAGGCTGATTCTCTACCTGGTTTGGCTAATTATTGATTATCAGCACCACCCAAAGAGGAGACGATCACAGGGAGCCTCATTACTGAGGAAGTTTGTATCAGACATTCAAGAACAAATAGCTTAAATGGAACACGATGACATAGCTTTATTTACTCAAAGTTCAGGTCAACAGCAGAGATGACTTAAAGCGACTCTCTGGAGCATTTTTCTCTGTATCAAAGTTTTCTAAATGTTTTAAATGATATTTCAGGTCTAAACTATGATCTATGGGTTGAGTTCCACAACATCTGTCATTCTGATGAAAACCCTCCTTCCTCCTAGAGACCCCTTTCCATTATTTCTTGCCGCCGACATTTTTCAGCCAATGAAATTCAAATTTCTGCATTCTCTCAACATGCACGCGCATCGACCAAACCTGTACCAGTAGGGGGCGCTGTCGTACAGGACGCTCCGTGTGTTTCTCTGCCGTCTCAACCGTTCACTGAGGACTCACGGCTCATTTCTACTAAAAACCTACCCATTCTCCAGCTAAAGACGGGTTTATTTTTATTTTTAAACCTTTCACCTCACAGAATGGCAAGGCTTGACAGGATTATGCGTTTATTTTGGTCAGAAAGTTCATCCAGGGCCGAGTCAAGTTCAGCTTCAGAGTCCAGCAGCAGCTCTCTGCTAACAGAGCTAATATCAGAAGCAGCAGGGACAGAGAGGGCTCTTCAGACCCTCGTAGTATTGTTGGAATAAGATTGTGAACTGTGAGTGATTAAACCCTACACATTGAGCTGTACAGTTCATGTCCGAAGTATATGCGCCGCGCGCACACGCGACCGGACGCGCGTGTCGAGATGTTTTGAGGAGGAGCCTTTGGACGCTAGATTCAAAAACTGCTCTCCTGATGAAATCCTCCGGAGTGCCGCTTTAACAGAATTCAAATTTTCAGCCTGCTCGTTCTTCATTTATCTGATGAGACTTCACAGTTATAATTGTGTGTGCCTCTGGCACAACTAAACCAGAGGATATGAAGGGTTAGGAGGTCAAAGGATGGGTGCTGAGGGGATAAGGGGGTGGACAAGTGACAGAGATTAAATAAAACGCCTGAAACTCTTTAAGTAGGGCAACATGCACACAGGTGTGCTGCTGCACTTACCCTCCCATAACCCTCACACACCCATCGTTTGGAGAGAAAATATCCCGTGGGCGCAGCAGCAGGCAGGTGATTAGCCCATTCAATTACTACGCCTCGCTTACTTTTTCTTATTTTTCACCACTCGCCTGCACAGTTGAATCTCTTGACAGAAATGGGCTTGTTGATCCATGTGATTTGAAAGCTAGGGGAAAATGTTTGACTTTTTAAATGTCTGCAAGGGAACTGTTTTGAAATCATTAGTGAATGAAGTGGAGTCATTAAAGGGGTCGGCATTTTTCTGAAGAGCACTGCCTAAACTTTTCAGACAGGAAGAAACTGGAGAGCTCTTCAAGTTTTCTGCGTGTAATGTAAACTCTTTTTGGCTAAATATGCCATAAACACACAAGCATGAATGACAAAAAGGTATTTTTGCTGTATGATTGACTACTTTTGTCTAGAATATACACATAGAGCTGTAAAAAGTTTGACCCAAGACATGTTTTACAACTTGCACAGTCTAACATAAACTTGAGGGTCTTACTTTTAAAAACTCAAGTCCACCCCCCTCTCACACATTCCTTGAAGCAGTTTGTCTACTGGGAGTTTCTGTAATAAGGACTGTGATGACATTTAAAGCACTAAATGCACCCAGGAGAGTTTTCTGGTGTTTTTCTACATTATATTTACCAGCTATATCTGAAGCCATTTGCAGACCCTTGATGGAAGCTAAATTTTACAATGGAAACTGCACCGGTGCCAAGTAGGCATGCCCTTGTATGTCGAAGTCTGCAGGCGCTGCTCCAAACTTAAAACATTAACAAGTATTTGTATTATTCAACAGGAGTCTACATTTAAGATGGTCTGAAATAGCTCACGGGAGCCAAAGGATGGAAAAACATAAAGCTGTGTCTGTAAAGGGAAATGTCAGGTTTCCATCCAGAGAAATCCCACAGACCAGACAGCAGATTGTTGGTTTTCAGAACATTTTGTTCTGATAGAATGAACAGCACACATGGGTTTGTTCTAAAGGTTTGGGCGTGTAACACAACTTGTCCATATCTAATGGTTAAAAAGAAAAGAGTGAAGGTTTTTCCTTTAGGTATGTGAACATAAGAAGTGCACAAAGAAAAGATAACAAATGGATAATTCAATTATCCACCCTGGTCTTAAACCTGGGACCCTTCCCCCCCTTTAATGTGGTTTGTACAAAGACTGATGCTTTCCTCTGTGCAATAAATAACTTTTTATTCCCTCTGCTTTGCAGAGTTCACCTGCACAGACAACCCCTTGTGCATGTCTGCCCCCATATTTGTTACTGCAGCCTTTTAATCCAACCTGAGCCAACCTGTCATGCTCATCAAATGTGGGAATCGGATACCTCAGGAACACTTTTTGCCTCTCGTTATGTCTCCCACCACAACGCCGTCTCCCCTGTGCCCTAATGCACTCAGCCTGGGAGCAGAGATGGGAGAGTCACCCGCATCACATGAATCAAGCACTGTGACAGGAGTCCGTTGGGTCTGGGATCACACGAGGGATCACAAGTCTCTCTTTTTACTGCTCCATCTCCCATCTCTGTTAGCTGGGGGTGAGAGAGGCGGGGTTGCCAAACGAAGGCAGATATTTCCGTTGATGAAGAGATAAATCAGATCATTTCTGGAGTGAGGAACTGAGCACAGAGAAAGCCTTCTTGGTCGCCCCTCTTTGAGATGTAAATGGAACGGTGGCACTGAAAGAGGGCCAGGTGTCCAATGCAAAGAGGGAAAGCGTGACGGTGCATGCATTCCTCAGGGACCTTAACCATTAACTGTTGCTGTGCCTCATCAGCATCCCGTAATGCTCCCTAATGGCCTTGGTGGAACCGTATAGTGGATATGGATGATTAACAGTCATCAACAAGGTATTAGTCTTGTCTGCTCACACCTGCAGTAAAACTGGGAAAGTAAAATGTTTAAGGACACTGACAGTTTCCAAACAACTTGCAACTCTATGCCTGCACTCAACTCTTGTTGACCAGAGGTCGACAGCTGCGGCTCACACCTTGCTGGACAATTAGGAATGAGTTCACAGGCTTACTGAGGTCATCAAAGCAGCAGTTTGCAGTGAACTCTTTGAAGCCTGGGGCAAAACCTTCAAATATCCAACACCTCAAGGAGGAGAAAAGGGGCATTTGGCAGTTCAGACTGTGAACTGAGGAAAGAATAGCAACCTGTTATTAGTCTAAACGAGGAGAGAGCAGGAATGACTGCTTTAGGGGAGTTAGGGGGAGTCATTTAAACTGAAGAGAAAAGCTACGAGGTCAAATATGTTGTGGATAAACTACTTTGGCTTCAGAATCATTCAAGATGCTCAGACACACAGACACCAGAGCACAGACTCCCATTTGATAAGAGTCTGTACCATGTAGTCCTGTCTTTAATGACAGCTGACATAATGCAGATTGCTGCTGTTATGGGAAAGATCATTAAAACTGTCCAAGTTGTGCTGATACCAGTCATGAAATGTGACTAATTTTCCACATTTTTATGTTTGCTCCAGGCAAAAATAATCAAGTTGTTTTCATATTTAAAATTAAAGGCCTAGCATTCCTTGAAGGATGCCAGAGATTTAAACTGAAATCTTCCTATGTTGATAAAGGATGCAGTTTTAGCTGTTGTGGTTAAATTTTGAACAAAATGCAACTACTGTTGGCACAACTATTTAAAAAATAGATGACACCCAAGATGATGTCCATCTCCCTCAAACTGGGAAAAGGTCATGTGGTCAGATGAGACCAAAATAAAACGTTTTGGTTTAAACTCTACTCGCCATGTTTGGAGGAAGAAGGATGAGAATAATCCCAATAACACCATCCCAGCTGTAAAGTACAGGATGGAAACATCATGCTTTGGGGTGTTTTTCTGCATTGGGGACAGAACGACTGTTGAGGAGAGGATGGACCAGATTTGGGGTTACAACCTCCTTCCCTCAGTGAGTGCATTAAAGATGGGTTGTGGCTGGGTCTTCCAGCATGACAATGACCTGAAAAACATGGGCAGGGCAACTCTGAGCATTTCAAGGTCCTGGAGTAGCCTAGCTAGCCAGTTTCCAGGACTGAACACAAAAGAAGATCTTTGGAGGAGTTAAAACTCAGTGTTGCCTAGCAACAGCCCCAAATCCTGAGTGATCTAGAGAAGACCTGTATGGACGAGTGGGTCAACATCCCTGCTGCAGTGATGCTAACCTGGTCAAGAACCACAGGAAACGTCTGACCTCTAGAATTGTAATCAAAGGCTTCTGTACCATATTTTAAGTTCTATTTTTCTGATGTATAAAATACACATTTCATGCAATAAAATACAAATAATCATTTTAAAATGATACAAAAGGATTTTGTTTTATATTCTTTCACATTTGAGGTTGTACCTCTGATGAGAAATACAGACCTCTCCATTTCTTGTCAGTGGAAAAACTTGAAAATACTTTCCCCAAAATGATGTTCTGAGCAGTCACAAACAATATTCAAGATCTTATGTCATCTGTTGACTCTCAGCTTGCTACTATGACACCAAATTTGATCTCGGTAACTGTATAATTAAGTTGTAGCCGTGGTTTCTAAGGTCAGTTGGCTGTTGTGGACATCTTGAACTGAGTTGACATAATTATTTAATGGTAACAATTAGAGAAAAAACTTGTGGGATCATTTGGCACTTATAAGTGTTGTAAATGACTCAGCTACTAATGCTACAAATTTTAGCTTAACATACATGTATGTAAAAGAATAATCTCTGTTGTAAAAGGAACTGGTGCCTATGTCCAGCAGTCATGAGGTGAGAGAAGCAGGAGACACTGTGGCTGGAAGCCAGAGTACCTGGAGGAAAATGCTTGCATGAGAACATGCAACCTCCACACACAAAGGACACAGCCAGGAATCAAACCTGCAATCTCCTTGTTGCAAGCTAACAGTGCTACCAACTGTGCCACAATACAGACAAGTGGCTGAGCTTACAGTCATTATGAGACTGGAGACTTGATGCACTACATTTGAGGTCTAAACTCAAAACAAACGTGCACAGATTGAAGAGATTTATAGAGTTTTATTCAAAAGCAGAGCTGTAACAACACTCTTAGTTGTGGAAAATGTAAGAAATATGTAGTTAATTTAACCCCTATGTCAGATGTGGTGCATCATATAAAAATGTACAGGAATGAAAACATCTTGGGACCCATATGGCCATGTGTCAGGTCACCCAGAGTGCTGAACAGTTCAAAGGAAGGCTCTTGTCTGCCATCTGCTGGTGGACTTAGAACATTACATTAAGACAAAGGTGACAGGCCACTGAAAGACAAATCTTACAACTATAATGTTTCAGGCACCAAATTTCTTTTTGCAATTATGAAACTTAAGACATGTGGTTATCAAACATCTCCTGAAAAGCTCCAGCGTAAATAATGAAATGTTATCGACTGGCTTTCAGAATACAATAACAAACTGGTTAAAGTTTCCCGCAAAATCCAGATTAATCGAGATTTCTAGTGTTACAAATGATTATCTGAAATATACTGATTTAGACTTCTGCTCTGCAGTTCCTTTAACTGTTCAATAAAATATAGCAATATGCAAAATAAATTTTACAAGAAAACAAATGGTTATGTTTTTTACATGTGAAATCTACACAAAGACCGTTAAATTAAAATGTTGCATGAACAAAATGTGATAAGTGTAATATTTGCATACAAGTGTGTTTGCCCTCCATCTAACCCACACTGATTTTTACACCTGACCTACAATTGTTTATTTTTTTCCAAACAAATATATATTTGACACTTTTATACATATTTCACAAATATGTGCTAATGCTTGTTAAAACTCCCTTTACCATTGTGATGAAAGACCTGGGCTGACACAAAAGCAGATTGTCATTTTCCAGGGGTAAACTAAATCTGAATAGAAAAAGTCTCACAACCCTTGAATGTTTTCATGCTTCTAAAAGAAATCAGCCAAGAAAAATCTCCCAGTAATCATGAAAAATCCCATAATCCTGCTCAACAATGCATGCAGAAAAAGCCTGGTCATAGGTAGTGATTGTAGGTAATAAAAAAAAAAGTCTTGTTTTGCTTTGGAAGAACTAGCCAAAAAAACCCAAAACAACCCAACATCTTAATGTTCCTCGAGTAGTGGCAGGAAGGTCAGCACCGATAGGTGATTTGCAATCATTCAGTGTCCAAATTTGACAGGAAGCACATGCACAAAAAATTACAGCTTTGCATTTGGCAACTGAGTTTTAAACTGAGGAGCTTTTTAGAAGGTAGGAATGTGTTGCACAGTGAGGAATGTCCTGTGTTCTCCTGTCCACCCTCCAAGCAAAATGAGTAACTGCTGGGAGAAGGTGGCTGAAAGGCCATGGCACGGTAAGAACTTGAGTTAATACAAAGTTTAGCGCATATCATCTCAAATGAGACTGAAAATGTGACCATCTGGGGAGTAGCAGGACAAACTTGAAACAAACAAATTCAAACTAAGCTGGACCTGAGAACATTGCTCCCAAACAGACTTATTGTTGCCATGGTCAGCAGAAACCGGTGAGAGGATGCCCTCTAGTGGACCAAACAATAATATGTGGGGTTACAATTAGAGCTTGCAACCCTTGCATCATTTCTGGTCAACTTAATAGTGTTCAGTCAGAGACAAAAACCTGCATATGTTTAGCGATCATGTTTTACTTCAGGACCCATATGAGTACATGGTCCAAAGGCAACACTTTGCTCTCAGTAACTGGACCAAACTGCTGACAGAAGACTTGATCTGAATAAGAATGTTAAGCATCACATAGAGGCAACATTAGCTTCACATTGAGCTGTTTTAGCATTTGAGCTACAGAGTGAGTCAACAACCTCGGATGCAAACGTGTCGAAAATTATTACAAAAATAGTCCAACACAAGAATAAACATGCTGGCAGGTCAGAGACTTTGACAAGGCTGGTTGGTTGCTGACTGTAGCGTGCTGGTGATTCATCCACACACACTCAGTTACAGGTATGTATCCTGCTCTGTGCTGCTAAGGCTTTGTGTGGATTTCTGATGAGTGGATTCTTTGGCAGCAGGGAGGTCTGTAGGGGGTGCTCCCTGCTGGAGAGGTGAGTCAGATTCAGTCTTTGGTAAGGTCTCTGGCATCACGCTGCTGTATGGAGGAGGGGAGGGGGAATCTGAAGGCAGAGGAGGTGGGTCATTAGGGAGAGGGTATGGATTAGGGATCTCCTCGATAGGCATGGATTTTTTTGTGCTCTTCTTCTTGCTCTTCCTTTCCTCCTTGTTTTTCTTCAGCTGCTGTGGAGGCTGAGATGCCTCAAATAATATAGTAGGGTTCTGCTGCAGGTCCTGGTGCCTTGGTGGCTCAGCCACCATGATTGGACGAGCACCATGCATCCTTGGAGAAGGTCTAAAACTCAGCTCTCCACGGTTCTTCTTCCAGCGTTTGAGCTGGGTGTGATGTTCTCTCTCAATGTCTCGGGCCGTCACTGGGACTTCAAAAATCTGCAAAAGGGAAAAAGACACATCATCAGGTCACAGCTGACCTCACATAGTCTATGATCAAAAGGCACAGTGAGGCAACAAGGCCAGCCCTTTCTGGAAAATCAAGTTTCTTCAGAGCTGGCCATTTGGGCAAAAAATGTGAACTTTGTGCGTAAATGCCAAAGGGTGTCGAGCTGCTACAGATTCACAGTCACACACAGACAAGACAGACCTACATATAGAGGGGCTATTGTTAGAGGGGACAGAGGCTCTCACATATCATGATACAGAAACAGTCACTGCAGCCAGTGATCTGGTCAACTCGTCACTTTAATTCACTCTGACTCTTCGCTCTTCTCTCATCTACATTTATGAACACTTACTTTTCTCTCCAAATCCATACCCACAATAAAGAACTCAATCTACATCACTGTGGGGTTATTCTGATAAAACAAATTTTAAACAAACTGCATGACTTACTAAAATAGAATAACTTTCTAAAGAAGCAGATAGTTTAGGTCGTGATTATTGATTTAAATGTGATTATTTAGATCTAGCTTTTTATTTGATCTTATAATGGCAATCAAAAGTGTGAATTAGCATGAAGACACCAAGTACTTTGCTAGAAGACTAAACACTCAACAACAGTATGTCTCAATCTAATCTAAGTATCAGAACAGTACAGCAAACGATTTCAATGTTTTTGTGCAGAGAAACCCTCATAAGAAGAAAAAAAAAAAAAGAAGAATTAAAAATAAGTACAAAACCTGAAAATTAGGTCACAAGTTGAGTACGTAATGAAACAGAGAAGGACATTTTGAAAACAGACTTCCAGGCCTGTTCTTGTCTCACCTCTCGGACAAGGAAGCCCTCCTGCATGTATCGAGAATCTATGGCCCGGAGAAGCTCCATTGTCTCATACATGCCCTGACAGTTCTTCAGCTTCTCACGGCTTCCCAACGTGTACTTCAGCAGCACCAAACCCACACGAAAGATTATTTTAACTCCTGAAGATGAGACAGGAATAAAGTTAGTCTCAAGGTACTTTGATGTTTTGGTTTTTCCACAATAAACATAACAAAGAGCAAGTGTGGTACTGTTGAATGCCATTACCGTCACAGAGAAACATGTCCCAGACACGCAGCACAGAAGCCCAGGGCAGGGTTCTGGAGAAGGCACACATAAACCATTCCGTCATGTAGAGGATGGGGTCGATCTTATATTTCTCCAAATGCCGGAAGGCTACTGGGGAGACGCGTCGCAGCAGAGCAAACAGGATCTCTCCATCCAACTGTATGGCTTCCTGAAAGAGATGCAGGTAAGGAAGTATTGACTAAATAAAATCAAACATATTCCAGTTCTACTGTAATCAGAGCAAAACAAAAGTTAAAAATGATTTAAAAAAGAAAATCTAGTAAATTGAATTCAGTCTGAAATGTTGACACATGTGATATCAGTGATGTTCGAGTCTCACCAGGCCAGGACTGTAGTAACCAGGAAGATACTTCTCACAGATCTGGACCAGACCCCAGAAAGCATCCTACAGAAACCAATAAAGGTGCAATCACAGTTTCATTTAAATTACTTTGAACTTCTGGTCCAGTGGAAAATTGAGGAAATTGAACATGCCCATCATAAAACCATAAACAAAATAAACAGACTTCACAGAAGAGTCATCGGTGTTGATACCCTTCTTGTTTCAGCTGACAAGTAACACAAATTACATTACGCTATGCCACTCTTTAACATGAGCTAAAACAAAATACACAATCAGTGTGTAGGGTGGAAAAACACTCTTTCCAGGGTTAGTGTAAGTGAGAAGTGTAAGCCTTTTAAAGAGTTTTTAGCATAAATTTGCAAATGAAGAAATGTAGAAACTTGTGGAAAAATGTCCATTATGAAAACAGGCCTGAAAGGAAGATACAAAGCAATGTTTAGTGAAAACCAAACACAGAATTTCAGCTTAAACACCTCATTCAAACTGTCAGCATGGTGGTGGAGGGCCAACTATGAACTTTTTAAAATCAACACTTATTTTATTGTCAGGGCCACCTAAATTACCCACACTCTATCCTGAAAATAATTGCTGAAATGGTCCAAAGTCCAGATCTTTACCTAATTAAAAGTATGTGGTGGGACCTTAAGAAACCAGTGCACAAACAAATACATGCAAATCTCAAATAACTGAAGCAACCTTGTAAAAAAACAAAGAAAGATTGATGCAAAGTTACTAAACAACACTGTGGGAATCAGAAAATCATTCAGATGATTAAGGTTATTGGCGCTAGTACCTGTTTTTTGCAAGCTAGCTGGAGTCATCAGCTTTTTAACATACTTGATTCTGCATTTTGACTTAGTTTTTCTCAAATGCATCATAAACATCTTTAGTCAACAGTCAGTTTTATTCAGATGAGAAACCAAACTTTTGTCAGTTCACCATGACTCATAATGTTTAAAAAGTTGATGTACTTCTGTGTCTCTGGAGTAGCTCAAAGCTTTATCTGCTTATGACGTCACTTGAACAGTTTGTTTCTGTGCTGTTTGTCTTTAAAAGAACCTATCCAAGGTCAGAAATTAAAATCAAGCTCCCAAAAAACAAAATAAAGAACAAAAATTCTTTCCATGAAACATCTCAACCCTAAAGTTTAAAGTACATCTTCAGATCAGGATGTTTTCATCAAAGTCAACAGCTGTGCGTGTGGGTTTGTGGTGGAGAGGAAACAAACAAAAAGTACCTCAGCAGGCATGTGCATTAGCAAAACAGCAGCAATCGGAGCCTGAGCCTGGCAGTATCCCTCCTCTGGTTTGTAGAGTGTGTAGGCCTTAAGAACACGAAACAGATCCTGCTGCCTGCATGATGTCAAAGTAACGACGCACAAAAACACCACTCAGTGTCAAATAAGCTCAGTGTTTAATGTGACATCACATAACAGACAACTCACCCGTGTCCTCCTCGTGACACAAACATTTCATGGAAAGGAAACTGTCGATGCAGGTCTTTCTCTATCACATCAACCCATTTGGGGTCCCCCGGCTGACTGTCCAGCTCCTGACAAGACGCAGAGGACACACATCCCTTTACTACATACTAACAGGGTGAAGTGCTACGTGAGAAAAGTATATCCCAGAACAAATATTTTATATGATCAAATAATGGCAACTTGAACCGTTTCAAATTTAGAGAAAAATATGCAAGCTTTCTCAAACTACGATGGGTTTAACTGTTGGAGCTGTGTGAAGCTGCTCCAACTTTATGCTTCAGGTTTTCCCCAACCAAAGAAGCAACACTGGCACAAAACCACAGTTTCTGTAACAATTTCAAATGAAACGAGCCCAAGAAATAGCATCAAGCTAAGAGGAGGAAGTGAAAGGAGAAGCTGCCTGACCTGAAACTTTCCTTGGTTCTGCTCTTTCTTCACCTTCCCCCCTGATAAGTAGAGCCACGCACGGCCTCTGAGAGCAGGAGGGATTCCCTTCTGGCACCGCAGTCTCACCTGAGCCAAAGAAGAAAGCCTCAGAAACAGTTTTTACAAACGCAACAACTACAACAGGATAGTGATCTGCACAAATTAAAAGGACAGCTGAAAGCAATGATCAACTGTCCTCGTTTATGTAGGCACAATTAAACCAAAACAAACAGCATTTTGAGATACTACCATTTGAGACTGATTGCAAACATGCCATGCACTGTATAATTTGGAGTTGTGTAATATTTGGTTTCACTCAAACCTATGTAAATAAATGAATGTTAAAAGAAGTGTCTTTTCACAAACATTAAGAATTTAACCCTGAGGGAGTCACAGTTAAAGTCTGGGTACATAAACACTACAGTTGATAGAAAAAAAGATGTTTTGGACAGCGAGTCCTAAATGATACACCACTATCACGCAAAATATACACACACAGACAGATCTTCACTTGGCTCTGAATCTAGAAGATGAAAATTGGCACCTTCATGAGCCAAAACTACAGTGTTTGTTTACTGAGCTTTGAAACTAAACCTTCAGCATATCTCATGTAAGAACTTTTTAGTAGGACAGCTCCAATCTTTTATGAACAATAAACCAGTTAATGCAGAAGACTGGTTAACTAGAAGTAAACATTTCATTATGAGGCTAGTTTGAGTTGCAATCATTCTTTTCTTGAAATGAAACTTGCACACTTTTCAAATAGAGTTTATGTTATTAAATAACACAAATCGTTTCAATCAATGAAACACACAATATTCTGAAACCAACCTGTACAGCACATTCAAAACAGCTTGCTTTTACATTTGCTATGCTCTGCCTTAGGTGCATATACTTGCTGTACCTTTATTACATAGTTAAGTCAGAGCAGTCCCGCCCTGAATCTGAGACAGTGAATTTGTCACATGGTACGTGGGGTGATAAACAGGGTTTTGTCCTGGCTTGCTGCTGAATCATGAAAATGAGGTGAAGTTATAGCTGTGAGCTAAATCGTTGAGAACATTTCACACAGAGAACTTGCTAAACAAGTGGATCTACAATCAATGTGTTCACAGAGACTTCTTCTTGTGCAATCACATCTTTGAAAAAAAATGTTTACATATAAACACACTACTCTAGTCATAGAAACACTATGCCTTGGAAGTTTGTGTTAAAAATATCTGACGCTGACCTTGTTAAATCTCTTGATCATCCACTTGTCCCAGTGGCTCAGCATGTCCAGCCACTTCACCTCTCTCTGCCTGAGCACCTCTGGTGGCACATCCTGAGCTCTGGTCACACAGTGGAAAAAATATACAAAATGTAAGTTAGTTTAAAGCAAATGAAATCACATTTTTAACAATTAAAGCTGTGCAACTTTTGTGCAATGCAACAAGACTTCTACAAGAAATCACAAAATCAAATCAACTCAGTTTAATAATTATGTGCAATAAAGTAAAAAAAAAAAAAACCTTTGAAAAGTTTTCATGCAAGATTTTATTGTTCTCCAAAGAGAACAAGATGATGCATGCAAGTAAAACCTATGATATACTTGATGTCTGATGCTTTACTGAGGTATGTAATTATTGCACAAGCCTGTAATTGCAGAGTTAAAATGTCATCAAAGAGAAGCCTTTGTTTATATTTAGGAAAGTCTCCTGTCAGCTAAAAGTGCAGACTTGATGTGGTGGATGAGTGCAAAATGTTATAGTACTATAGGTTCAAAGCGTTGGCTTTTGAACCTATTAAAGAAATTCTGGTTACTTTCACTGCTAAGCAAATGTAAGTTAAACCCTGGGTATGGGACAATCTAAAAACTGAGCCAAAAGAGGCCCTGTAGTAAAGGGGCACTAGAGCTGTGGCCTAAAGGCTGCCAAAACTCCAGAAAACATAAAACCTACTGCCAGCCAGTGACTGGCACAACTTTCACAGACTCCCTCCTCTATTTTAATGTTGTCACGTAGGATTTAGACCTGCAGGAACCAAGAACCAAGACAAGAACCAAGAAAATGTTTTCTACAAGAAAATAAATGAATACGGTACCCTGGCTAAAATTGTTACGGGTTGATTTTAAAGGAGATAATCAGATAATCATTCACTACAAAAAGTAATTGAAAATATTACAAAAAAAAAACAGAGTTAGGTGAACATTTTCTGTTTTACCAATGCAGTCATCTGCACGCCTCCTGCTTTGAAACTTTCCAAGCTTTGGGAGAGAACTTGGGACTTGAAAAAAGACTGCCACGCAGCTGGTTGGGAACACCACTTCAGAAAAGTAAACTCAACACCCCCACTCTGACTTGTGACTTGGCATAATAACTAAATTAATTGCCATCAAATTCAAGTGGATCACACAACGTTTTAGTTAGCTGCAAAACAGCATTCAGAAGGAATGAATCACAGTCAGAACACAAACAAAACTTACGTCTCCTCCGAGTACTGCTGTGCCCCGCCAATAAATCCATATTTATCGGTTTGCCTGTCGCTGGTGAAGCCGTTGATCTCAGAGTCGGATCCAAATGAGCTTTCGTCGTCAATGTGACTGCTGCTGATGGTCCTGATGCTCCTTGTGTCCGATAATTGGCGGCCGTTTTCTGTTTTGGCCATGATGGTAGCAGGAGAGCTATCTGGCTAGCCAGTATAGCTAACGTCAGCAGCCCAGCCAAAGTCAGTCAAGCTGCATCGACGCCATTATTTCTAGGTGTGAATCAAATTTTCCCAAGTACCGCTCTGCCCGCAAATGCTTTTACGCCTCTTTTGTCTGGCCACATCAAACAGGTTAGCTTTCACGGGTAACTTACACGAAAGTGAACATTTGCTAGCTAATAGTGGGTTGCTAATGGTAAGTTAGCCTGAAGTGTTCGTACCAGCAACACGGTCCAAAACAGTTCTTAAAGTGACCCTACCTTCAGCGCGCTGAGACTACATCGTCATATCAGTTTTTACAAGTATTACGAGCTGTGTCAGCTAGTAAATTAACAAATGTACTATGAACTATGCTAATATTGGCTCGGTGCGCTGTCCTGTCATTCCAACTGTGCTGCTGCCTTGACCAAGCAGCAACCCAGTTACACTCCCATCTATCTACCGTGCTATTTTGTCAGCAATGTTATGGTTACCCCTAGTGGCTGCCCAAATATTTTTTCTCTGTATCCATGGAATGTTTATGGCT
Source organism: Callopanchax toddi (assembly GCA_006937965.1). Lineage (NCBI taxonomy): Eukaryota > Metazoa > Chordata > Actinopteri > Cyprinodontiformes > Nothobranchiidae > Callopanchax > Callopanchax toddi. The sequence continues at coordinate 1,358,339 of SSNR01000009.1, read as the reverse complement.
GTGACATAAAGAACATTTAATAAAATAATTTTATTTTATTTACAATTTGATGGGTAGCTCAAAGGACTTGGCTTCCAAATAAGCAACATGTAAAGTTGTATCATTATGAGCAAATTTATGTATTAGCCTTTTACAGTTTTCTTACGTCACTATGGCTAAAAGTGTTCCTTACAGTACCACATATTCATGGTCCATTGTTACATGTCTCTAGGGCTCTCTAACCGCTGTAGTGGAAGATGCACCATGAGGACTGGAAATTGTTGTGTAAACTACAGCATTTGCATTTAACCAACTTTTAATTTTACAAGCAATTACACAAGAAAAAATGCTGATTTGTTCATGTCTTTATTTAAAATGAATGAATAGGGGACACATTTTCCAACAAGTTAATTGCAAATGCCACCTTTGTATAGATCTTAAACAAAACTGGCTGCTAGACAAGGTCAACAAGCGCTTCACAAAAAAACAACTCTTGGAAAAATGCAATGTGAGTTAAGAAATTACCATTACACTATAGGACATGATAAGAATGAGTGAGAAAACATCAACTTTTCCTTTGCAAAGCATGTCTGGCTCACTTCTTTCTTCCACCTCTCTCCTTCAGAGCCAAATGAATGATGGAACCATTGGTCATGTTGTAATAGGCCAGAGAGTTGGAATCCTTGATAAAAATGCCCTATAGAAATACAGATATTTATGAATTAGTAATTGTGAATAACTTGGATTATATAACATGTTTTAAAAGCTTTAAAACAGGTTTACCTCATACTGTAACTTCTGTTTTCCAGCTGGCATGCCTGTAGCTTCATGGATTTTAACTTTAATAACAGAGACCTGTGAAGACATTTCATTTATAAATTAAAAGTAGACAGTTGCATACATCAACTATAAGACAATAAATAAAGTTAACACTTACCTGGTCTGAAAGTGGAACAGTGAAATTGAGCACTTGGCCATTCAGCTTCCATTCGGTCTTGTCCTGCATGTTGGGGACTTGTACTTTGACTGCCACAGGACCCTGGAGACAGCAGATTAAACAAAAATGGTCAATTTGTTAAACTGGTTTATGTGGTTTCCCCAAATATTACTAAGAAAGTTGGTTAAGTTTCTCTAAAACACAGTCATATGTTTTCACCATGTTCACACACATTACTGATGTACATCAGTAGATGTACATCAATCAAATGACACATTAAAGAATTATACATATACTTATAAAAACTGTACATTTAATTATATCTACATGCAGGTCATCTTAATGTCTTGCAAGAAAATGGCTGGCAGTAATGTTGATTATAGTATATTTTCAATACACTGATTCTCCAACAAACCTTGTTTCTACGAAGGAATTCTTCCTCTGGAATAAGGTTGTCTTCAGTCTTCATCTTCTTGTTGACTGGCTCATCATCATGAGGTGGAGGTGGGTGGATAGGTGGTGCTGGAGCAGAGCTTGGTGGTTGTGGTATTGGAGGAGCAGGAACAAAGGCTGTACGAAGAAACAGTTTGAATTCAAAGATAAATAAATATAGTATTTGATGAATATCCATTGTGAAAGTTTCCAAGTGTTTGGAAGCCTTCCTCTTACCTGTTGGAACAACCATGGGAGGTGGTCTGGGGGCCATGATGTGGGGTGCTGGAGGCATGGGCACTACGTTGACACGAGCGGCAGGAATCATGGGAGGCATCTGTGTTATGACTTGTCCAGGAGCAAGACGTACCACAGGAGCTACAGAGGGCCTTGGGATCACAGGTACAGCAGACAAGAGAGTGGTTCGCACTGGAGGCGCCACCTGTAGAACAACCATATTAATCAATTATCAGGTTTACAGGTGCATCTAAAAAAAAATCTAAATTCTGTAAAAAAGTTCTATGTTTTTAATCACTCATTTCAGAAGGTGAAACATATAGATTCACAGAGTAAAATATTTCAAGCTTTTATCATAATTTTGATTATTATAGCTTAAAAATAATGAAAACTCAAAATTCAGTGTCAGAAACCTTAAATATTGTGAAAAAGTTCAATATTGGAAAGTCGTGGTATATCACCATACTCAGTTAAACTTCAAACACATGCAAATGGTGTCTTGGTCTGGGTCAGCAGGCTACACAATCACGGGGAAGACTGCTGACTTAGCAGATGTCCAGAAGATATCACTGATATCTTCTACTAGAAGGGGAAGCCACAAAAAGTTGATGCTAAATAATTGGAGAGGAACATAATCTACATTGCTTTAAGTCCAGTGTGATGTTTCCACAGTCAGTGATGACTTGCAGCCCTAATCATCTGCTGGTGTCAATCCACTGTGTTTGCTGAAGTCCACAGTCAACACAGCCTCTGACATTTTAGAGAACTTCATGCTTCCTTCTGCTGACAAGCTTAACAAAGATGCTGATTTCATTTTCCAGCAAGACTTGGCACCTGCCCACACTGACAAAGGTACCAAAGATGCTTCAATGACCACGGTGTTACTGAGCTCTGATTGGCCAACAAACTAGCCTGACCCGATCAGAGGTCCCCAACCCTGGTCCTCAAGCCCCACTGCCCTACATGTTTAGAGGTTTCCCTGTTCTAACACACGATTCAAATGACTGAATGATCTGCTCAGCATGTCAAGTTCTGCAGAAGCCTGCTAATGACGTTTTCCATCAAAATCTTTAGAATCGAAGAGTTTCACTTTTTAAAATGAGTGACTCCTCATTAGTCTGTGGTCTATTGATTTGGTGCAGCTTTTAAAAAGCAACTAAAAACGCATTTTTATAAAGGCTTATAATGATTTATTTTGTTTTACTGTTTTTAATGCATCTTTTTGTTTCTGTACAGTACTTTGTGATTTGTAAAAAATCTTGATAAGTGCTTTATTAATACTTACTAAAAATATTGAACTTTTTCACAATAAAGTTTTCAAATGCACCAGTATATGCACTAAAATAATTAAATATGGATATTAGTGACTTACAGAAATTGGTGGACGTGGCACTGCTACAACAGGAGGAGCTGGTTTAGGTAAACTTGGTGCAGAGGAGGGCATCGGAGGCGGTTGATGAATTTCACTCGGCTTGCTTGGCCCAATTTTCTCCTTAGTGTCATCTTCTCCCACCAGTCCTTTGGCTTTGTGAATGGCTTCAATTTGCTCCTGCAGAGTGATGTTAGCCTGTGCAGCCTGCTGTGTACGAGCCATGCTTCCTGAGTGGCCATCCCAAGTAACCTGATGACAGAACAAAAAAAAAAATGCAAATGTAAACAAGCCAACTTCTACATAGTTTTTTTTTTAAGATAAAAGTGAGCTGCAAACATTTTCACCTTCTCCTCTGGCTTCTGAATTTCCTCTTCACCAATCTTCTTACCGATGGCTGTCTCTTCCACACCAAAGATATCAGTACGCCTCTCAGCAAGCTGTTTCAAGCTGCTCTCAATGTCCAAACCTGGAGCGTAGACCTCATCTTCTGTCTGCCTCTCTCTGATGCTTCGATCTCTCTGTTCCAACCAGCGTGGATCCAACAGACCAATACGCATATGCTCTTGCATTTTGCTAGCTGGAATCTTCTCACCGGTAATTGGTGAAATAAGGTATTCGTCAGGAACTGCAATTGAAGGTTGAGGCTTGGAAGCTGTGAGGGGGGAAAAAACAGCATGAGCTCAATATATTCTCTATAAAGTAAAAATGTTCTTTTATCTGAGGGAGCAGGTTACCTTTGGGGTCATAATCCTTGCGAATAATAACCTGGTCTGGAGTTGGGGGTAACGGAGGTGGCATGGGGTTTTCTGGTGGCAGGGGAGCTTTCCCACCTTCCTCATCATCATCAGAATCCTGAAGGAGCAGCAGTGGTGCCTCAATTAATTTATATATATATATATTTTTTTTTACAAGTTATGGATAAGCAACATAGATGATTGAGGTAACCAAATAATGAAAAATCCAACATTTTTGCAAATAAATCTAACCAAACCAGTTCTAACCTCATCCATGTCCTGTACTTGAGTGTCTTGATCAGGTTGTGAGGGTTGACCTTCAGCTCGACCCTCGCGTACATCCTCTTCATCTTCACTCTCAACCTCCATCTCCACCTCCTCACTTTCTCCATACTTCTCATAACGCTCTTGGATCAAGATGCGAGCACCAAGCTCCTCAGGAGAAGTAGGTGGAGGGAAATGACCTTTAGGAACAAATAAACAAATAAAGATAAACAATTCTTGTTGCTATTTGGGGCCTTAATGTTTGTGACTGATGGGGTACTACCTTGTTCATTGGGTTGGAAATCCACTGTCTCCACCACTACAAAGTCATGCCAATCAATTTGGGCATATGCCACTCGCTCTCTCTCTCTTTCCTCTTCCTCCTTCTTCCTCTCACGTTCCTGGTATTTTGCCCACTCAACACGATATCTCACCTGGTGTTTGTACCCAAAAACAAATGTTCAAAAATGGGAAAAACACTTTGAATTGCTACCTTTCACAGATGTTGCTGAAAGAAATTACCTGGTCCATAACTTCTTTTGGATTCTCAGCCTCCTTCTTAAGCTTGGTCAGTAGGCCTTTGGGAGGGATCAGTATCTAAATGTCAAGGAAAAATATTAAGATACAGTTGAGTATTCCCACCCTAAAAGATAACTAATAAAATCAGAAAGACAGAATTTGTCAAGATCACCTTTGTGTACTGCTCAACCAGTTTGGTGAAGTAGTTGAAAAGGCTGTGCTGTGGTCGCAAGAAGTCAAACTGGTAGTTCCTCTGCTCTTTCTGCATGAGCTGTGTGAGAAACTGACGGCCATTGCGAGCAACAAACTGGGCGGTGAGCTTGACAACATCCAAATCAAATGCAGAGATTGATGGAGGATCTGCGATGAATTCAAACTCAGGGGGTGGTTCTTTGGGGATCACAGTTTCCTGAATCACTTGTGACTGCACCTAACAAACAGTGTCAGTCAATATTTCAAAAAACAAACCCAATAACAAAATAATACAAATAGAGAAGGGAAAGACATCTTACTTTCTGTGGGAGCTGCTGGGACTGCTGCAAAGCTTGCTGCTGCATAACCTTAGGCACAGCTGCAGATGGTTCTTGTGCTTTGCCCTCTTTAAATTCATTGACCTTATGACGGTAATAGGCATGGTATGGATCATTGGGGTTGAGGAAGTTAAATTTTGGATTGTTGATCTCATTCTGACGGATTCTTGCTTCAAACTCAGGCCCGTTCCTAGGAAAACAAAAACCAGACAAAAAAACATGAGACTTATGACAGAGACAAAACAGCTGGAAGTTTCACATGTATGTCAGTGACAATTATTGTGTACCTAACCTGGCAACAAAGCTGGCTGTCTTGTCGACTATATTTCGGACCTCAGGAGGTGGGTATATGATGCCAACAATGGGTTTAGTAGCTGGGGTTTCTTCTGCAACTGCATCATTTGGCTGAAAAGATTTATAGTAGTTAACCAAATGTCAGATTCAATTACATGTAAACAAAAGTTGAAGAACTACAATACAATGGAATCCATATTTAACCTTATAACTAGGGGTGGGAAATATGACAATTTTAGACTGAGAAAAACGTGTTGACAATCTGCCAAAACAGAGAGATTGTAGAATCATAACATTCTATCTGTCAGAGAGACTGAGAACACAGCATGGTAAGGTCCATTTCTACCCATTTACCATGTGACACACAAGAATGCATTAATGAAATATATAGTAATGCTAAAAATGTGTTTAGTGGATGAAAAACTAGTTTTGTTCTGCCAGCATGAGTTTACCATTGGTTGGTGAATTACACCATATCAGGTAACCTAAGGCAGATACAACGTTGTTAATAAATAGGCTGTTGCCTCCTGTTCTACAAATAGCAATGCATCCTGTCCTGTCTATGAATTATACAGAATTGTTTACACAATGTTCTATGTTGTGGTAATGATTAAAAGTATTTCTGATTTGATTTCACTTCACATGTCATTCAATTTCAAAATTCTGCAATAAAGCTATATATACAATAAAACTATATTTTGCTCATGATAAGGTTGATTAGGTTCTAAGTTACTACATAGTATGGGTTGATTCTGTAATGAAAAGTTAAGAGTTTGCAAATGTCAACGTCCTTCACTCGTCTGTAACAAAATTGGCAATTTGAAAATCTCGTCTTGATTTATGCAGATTCTTGGGAAATCTGGATGCTAACATGCTAATAAGCCTATCTTAAAAATTCATCCGACTTATCGAACACTGGTAGTTGGCTTCGAAATAAGTCTTAAATAGTTGATAGTAACACATCGAAACTTTATACATTTTGTGTTAAATAGTTTGTCAAAAGAAGAAGCGTTGCTAGCTTCGTAGTTAGCATATGCTAACTTGTAGCGTTACCTTGTTGTTGGCATCCGGCTGAATTATTTGAACAGGCCCAGGCGGCATGGTTGGGTCTGTTTGTGAAAACCGACAGCTACCTGAAAGCACACAACGACGAAGAACAACATTTGTATACTGAAGGCAATTAAAAACAAAAATCTATATCAGGATAACAATAAAGCTTTAAAAACCTTTAATTTGAGGTGGTTGAGCACTTGCGTCGCGCTTTCGTTCGTTGGCTAATGGAGGTGTATTACTTCCGGAAACAAGCAGCAAAGCAGTATGGGACTTGAAGTGTTAATTGTCGTTTCCAAGGATACAGGATTCAAAGTATTCAAACAGGCAGACCTTTTCACCGCTCTGTTGAAGAGTAATAAATATAAATCTGGTCATAATGAGTCAGCTGTTAGGACGTCAGGACTGCATCAAAAGTCTCAGAAAAGACCTGGTAGACATCCAGGGAGGGATTCTGAACGTCCTCTCCAGAACTGGACCGGTCAGCTTCACCTCTTGGAAGTTCCCCGACAAACTGGCATGTAATCTGGACATGTTGGCTCTGCTGGAGGAGTATGACTATGTGGATGGAGAGGACGCCTTCAATCAGCACTCTCACATTGTTTTACTGGAGTTAATGATTGACAGGTAATACATAATGTTACATGATATTATTACCAGAGTTATTATTTCAATATGTATTTTAACATTTAGTTTTCTCCTCCTCTACCTGAAAAAAGGTTACTGCTTCTTCTACAAAGTGTCAGTGTGTACTCTGAGGTAGAGAGGGGCAGACAGAGACGAGAACAGACCCAGTACATAGGATGCTTGTCAGTTGGCCTTGTGGTCAAGAACTACTGTGGAAATTTGCTTGCCAACAAAAAGGTAGGCTTGTATTAATGTTAAACCTTACAAAATACTCTTAAAATTAACATGGTATATAACAGATCTAAAAACCTTTTTGCATTCTCTTTCATAGGAGATCTCCGTCCAACAGAATAACACACCTACCACCTCCAGCAATACCCCATGTTATCCTAAAGCTGAACAACGGAACGTGAGCTGTCAGACAACAAACTCATCCCTCATTCCCTGCAGCGCCTGCCATCAAGTGCAGTCCCTTTTGAGAAGAACAGGAAATGCTTTCATAGATTTGTTACAGAGTGAGGGTCTGCCATCATCTCTGCAGCCTCTCTCAGCAGCTATGGAGGACATTGTGGATGTGGGACAAATGACATCAGGTGATGTCACCCAGTGGGCCAATGAACAGGTCAGGGATATGCGCCGGCTGACGAAACATCTTCAGGATGTTCGTGATACAGTGCAGCCTCTTAAAGAAAGGCTTGCGACAACTGAAACAGAACGTGATCAATTCAGATTTCAGCTGGACAGAGCACAGAAGGAGTACAAGCAACAGTTGGAAAAACACCAAATAAATATCGTCCAGCTGGAGTTTTCACTACAGAAACTGCAGAGATCCTCAAAGGAAACAGAGCAAAGGCTAAAGAGAGGTGGTTAACAAATTAATTTACCTTACAAGAATTTACTAAAATCATATTTACTATACAATGATTTGCATTTTTTTGTAACAGAAAATATGTCCCTGGATGAAAGCAATAACAGACTAAAGGAGAAAGTAGCACAGCAGCACAACACCTTACAAGAAGTTGGTAAGGAGATGCAGAATTTAATTTGTCATCATTCAACTCCTCTGTGATGCTTCATAATGAACCATTTTATTTACCGGTAGAAATAGAAAGGAGTGCACTTCATGAGAAAGTAAAGAACCTGCAAATAGAGAAGGAGGCTTCTTACACACTGCAAGAACAAATCCAGAAGCTAGAGGCTCAACTTTCTGACACTCAGTTTCTTCTTGACAAAGAAAAGGCCAAGTACAGGAGTGCTTGTTGTCAACAAGAGGTCAGTGTCACAGCTAACACCACAATAATCAGCATACTTATAAAGGTGGTCCTTCATACTGTTTTCAATTTGTCTATTCAGTCAATGCTGGCAAAGCAGAAGTCATTACTGGAAAGAGTCGATGCTGTCGATGAAGAGTGTGAAGAGCTGCAGAGGCAGCTGGGAGAGAAAGAGGAGGCACAGATCACCTTACGCAATCAGCTGCAACAGATGTCACAGGTGAAGGAACAACAGTCTCCACTCACTCAGCAGCAGGTATAGAAGTACACCTATACCTAAACTAAAATCATCATTATTGGTACTAGTAATAATATGTTTTTTAAATTCTATCCCATCAGAATTTGTTTGAAGAGCTCCAGAAGGAGAAGCAGACATTAGAAGCACATGTAGATGAGTTGAAAAAAAATGAAGCTAAACTGCAGGAGCACATGGAAGCTTCAAAGGAGAGAGAGAGACTGCTGGTGGCGTTCCCAGAACTCTACGACTGGACTCAGGCCCAACCTCAGAGTAGGCAGCTACTGATTATACTGCATGTGTAGAAACATTTAAGTGTTACTCTTGAGGCACAGTGTCCCCGTGCACACGCGCCTGACAGGGACTGCAAAAAATTATAATTTTATGAGTGACAATTTCACACTGTTTACTTGTAAAGCATAAATCCAGTAATAATTAGTTTCCAGTTTTTTCCCAGTATATTTACAGTAATACTTACATGCCTTTCTTTACATATCAGGTACAGGAAACATGATTTTGGATATGGAGCATCAACTGCAAGCAAATAGCATTCGTGTAAAAATTATGGAACAGGAAAATGCTACTCTGCACAAAAGTCTGGAGATATTGAGGAAGAGAGCTCAGCGTGACAGCCTCAAGGTAAGAATGTACACATTTTAATTTGATTTGATGTGTTTCATTCAGCTGCATATCAACAGTAGCCCTCCCATGGCTGTTGGAATGATTACAATTGTTTATGTTTTATGTGTCTAAACAGACATGAAGCCACAGGTTCCAGCCTGGGAGTTTCATGTGAAAGACCAGTCAACATGTGGATGGAACTGATTAAAAATATATTATTAAAAAAAGTTTTACTACAGACTTTGTTTTTCTGTAAACAGTTTGTTCGTCCTTATCAATGCTTCCCTTCTGGTTCAGAACCCATTAGCATAAAGGTCTCTGAGCTAGTTTCATTCTCTCTGTTTTTAAACTTGTGAAGCACAGGACAGGTGGAGGTATCTGTCCTGTATTGTATGTTCTCTGTCTTCTGTGTGCACTGGAACAACTGCAGGTCAGCTGGTATAAACAAAATGGTTCAGTCAGGTGTGTCAGAGGATTGTGTGTCTGACTCTTTTTGTTCCTGGAATTTCTGCTTTGAACCTTTGCTTCGACATGAGCTCTATGACTGTAAACAGACATGCACTCATGCTGCAGTTATAAAAAATACCAGACCATAGAGATGCCAATAAAATGTAAATAGTTTCATTACAGTTTATTTATCAGCCTTTGTATTTTTTCTTCTTACAAGGAATTAAGACTTCCAGTTATGCTATGGTGAATTTGCCTAGAGTAAACTTACTGTATTTACAAAAGGAACACATACCAGTAAAACAGGAAACTGATGGCTGCTGCATATTAGCTTTCAGGCTATATGATATGCTTCTCAAACAAACCTGTGTGGCTGAATGGAGGCTTTCACAGAAAATGACTCACAGAGTTCTAAGTAAAAAGGCAGCTTTTACAACCTTGAGAGTCACAAAGACTAAGTAAGACAGGTGTCTGAGTAACTGTAAGCTGTCTCACTCTAAGCTGCAGAGAGTGCTAGTTTCCATGGAAATGGAGGTGCTGTGCTGTAGATGTAAGTTTTTCTGCTTTTGTATTTGCATCTCGCTCTTGAGCAGCAGAAAAAATATGAGATGCAATGAGCACAAGCAGGGTTTGGCAATCTGCAAACACATTATTGTTTCTAATCATCTCAACATTAACACTCTCTGACCTCTCATTAAATTGAGCTTAGTTTACACCTGATTTGGAGAAGTAACAGCTAACGAATGGGGGATTTATTGGTTACCTTGCGTTAACTAAAGCTTCATACCATGGACATGTAATTGAAATCTAATGTTTTTTACCCCTGCTCACAGACACCAGTAAAAATGACAAATTAATTAGTGCACATAAAATGACTTGAAATGTATCAGTTTTCCTACATCTGCTTCATACCCCAAATCATTTTTTAAATGCAAATAAATTACATGTTAAACATTTGCAACGCAGTAATGTAACAATAATGTAATTCTACCTGAATGATATGATCAGAAAATGAAACCAGTTTTAGAACAGTGCAATTGTTAAGATAATAATCACTGTTGTCAAGGTTTCTGCAACTGTCTGCAAGTAAAACTGTAGAAAAGCCTTTATAACTGGGCAACAGACTACTTACAGTATGTGTGTGTGAGTAGAAGAGAAGATTGACAGTTTTCAGTAAAAACATTAAAGGCAGTCAGATATTTGCAGCTGGCATTTCTTTGCATGCAGATGAGATGATACACCCCAAATATTTTAAATGTATGACTTTTTGGGGAGTGGGGAGGAGGGCGGTTCACAGGCAGCTCATTAAGCAGCAACAGTAAGCTTGACTCTCCCATGTTCCAGTTGACAACGCTCCTCGGATGAGAAGGAAAACGTCTTCAAA